>JAZHYW010066802.1:0-58128 GCA_037355805.1 Ixodes ricinus
GTTGGGTGTCCATGCACTTGGCTACAACCTCTCCGATTAAGTAAGGGGAAGCCACTTGAAAGTTTGCTTCAGGTAGCATTTGAGATGTTCTATCAACAAGAAAATTAAGCTCCCCGCCTCGCTCATCTCCTTCTGGGGAACCAGACCTGTACGCTACTACCACGGTATCACAGCCTGTGTTCTTTAATACCGTTGCTCGTTGACCGTTAAGGAGGCTTTTCGTACGCAGGCATTCCCATCGCCATTTTCGTCCCTGTCTGCACATTACTAACCTCCGGAGCGGTTTCTCGGTTCCCAGGTTCAGCCTTCACATATTCATCTTGACAATCCGCCGCTGCCGTTTGTTGCGGTGCCCTTAGACCGGACACCTTAAGCCTACGTGTACGATGATGACACGTCCTCGACATGTGGCCTTTTATTTTGCAAATATGACATAACGGTAGAGCTTAACCTGGTTTTGAATGGCAGAGAGACGCCCAATGGCCTCTCTTGCCGCACAAAAAGTAACTCATCGCCGTGTCTGGTAGGTCCACATATTTATGTTTGTTCAGCGCCCGATTCACATCCACATTTCCCCGAAGAACCGCTAAATTTGATTGTCCTTAGGCTTTTGAAACATCTGCAGCCCTCGGCCGCCGGCGATAACGTTTTGAAATTCCTCTTTCTTAGGAAGACGGCTATAATCCGTTCCACCTTCGGTCCGAGCGCAGTGGACGCCACGAGCTATCCCAGCCGATTAGCGCCGAGAGAAAATCGCGTGCCCTGCCGGTTGGGCAGAGCGACACAGGGAGCTCGAGGTCACATGACACACTCTCAATGCTGAATTGACTGGGATGGCTCCTATAGCGTCCGCTGCGCTTGAACTGAAGGTGAAACGGAGTATAGTTTGGTGGGGCAATTTTTCAAAAATTTGTTCGACCACCACCAAGTCCCGTACATTCGTGTATGTCTACTGATTGTTCGATATATCGATCCATCGGTCGAAGTAACCAGCCAACCTCGTGCCGTATTGTTGAGCCATTTCTCCCTCCCCGGGCCATCTTTCTTTGAACTTCTCGCGATAACCATTTGCTGTAAAACGAAATCGAGTGAGTAATGCAAATTTTGTTTGTTTCCATAATCTAAGGATTTCTCGGGGGGCATGCATTCATACACGTCCAATGCTGCCCCCGCTAAGCACATGCTCGAAACAATTGCCCATTTTTCCTTGGCCATTCTTGCCCCTACAGCAACCCGTTCGAAGCGTTTGAGGTGCGCGTCCAGGTCATCTCTCTGTTCCTAGAAGGCTGGGATCAGTTCGTGCGGACTCACTTGAGCTCTGGATCCTTGTTCGCCTTCGTCACCACCGCACCTCCGGAGGGACCTGGCCTAGGTTCTAGCTCGGTGATTCTAGCTCTTAATTGGAGCGCTCCTTCTTCCAAATGCAACGTTTCCCGAGTTGCTTCTCTTTCTGGGGCTAACTTTTCCTTGGCTGCATGTCTTTCGGCGGCCCGTTCGTCTCGTTCTCGTGCGCGTTCCTCGTCTGCCCATTCATGCGCATCCAGTCCCCGAAGACACAGAGGCTCCGCCACATCTAACCATTTCTTAATATCCATGTTTGTCGAAATTGTTAAGGTAACACCAGCGGCAGGCACGTAGCCAGGAGGGGGGTGGGGCATCGGGCCCGGCCCCCCCCCCAGAAATCTTCCATTTTGCTGGGACCTCCTCTCCCCCCTCCCCCTCATACAAGTTTTTATCACGAGGCGGGCCCGCCCCCCCCCCCCCCCCGCCGAAACAAAATCCTGGCTACGTGCCTGACCAGCGGGTCTCATCCTGTCGCGGACGCCAAGCTTGTCAGGTTTTTGATCTGATATAGGAAACTAATACGAGACCGCTAGTTGTAAGAACTCGTTATTCAGAAAGTGCCGTACAAGAAAAATAATAGATATTGAAGGACAAGCACGAACAGTTTGCGTTTGCGATTGATAGCCAGTCTGACCTGCAACAATTATTCATTGATTCATGTATTCAACATTTATTGTACCCTTATATCGACCTCAGCGGGCTTTACATAAGGGGAGACAAACAGCCATGTATATTAAAACTCACAAAGAAAACACACACAAAAAAAGTTAGGTTAATTACGTGTAAAGAGCGGCAAGTGCGGCTCGAAACGTGCTGGGCTCTGGCTTCTATTGTTACAATGTTATCCGGGGAGTGAATTACACGATATATCAGTTCTGCGCGCCACCTCACGTACGCGGTACCCAAATTTGAACGTCCCTGCCACTTCCATGTTCTTTGATCTTTGTTTGGTTCAAGGGCGACTCATACGATGGTGTCGCTCTGTGAGCCCGGAGTCCATGGGTAATGGTGACGAAAGGTCTGCAATAGCATACCTGGGTCTTCGACTCTCGCCTCTTTTTTTTTTTTGTTTTCATTACAGGGGTGGAGAGGGGTGAGTGTAGTCAATGGGGTTGAATCAATGCGGTGAAGACGAGCAAGGGTCCTCGAGGCAGAGCTCGTGAAGAAACGCCTGGAGGTTACTAGTGCTAAACCAAGGACGTTTCACGTAGCAACACAATTGCAGGGCAACTTGCGATACTTTTCTTTTTTCACAGGAGCTGCTCGAATGTTGGCGACTTCCTCCAGTCAATTGGCCCTAGGTAAGTGCGCATTCAGGACTACTTATCTCTACCAACCATTAAATAGAATTCGAAAAACTTAAAAAAAAACTTAGTTCATATCAAGCTACTTTAGCTCTCTTGAATTTGGTTATAGCGCTTAAATTAAGAAGGGTTTAACGCAAACCACCTTTGTCTTTTTTTTTAAAGCCGTCAACAATTGCACAAGACAAGCGGCGAACTTTTGAGCCACCTTTTACTTGTTAATGGCGTTGAGACGTCATCGCCTGCTTTTTGGAGCAAGCTTAAAGGCAAGCAATGGTCGCATAACATTGGCCATGACGTCACTTTTGGCTAGTTTTCCTGCTTCTTCTCTTTCTCACCTGCCCTCGATGGGCAACGAGGGCAGTGCTGACGTGGAAAAAGACGCATTGAGGGAGTTAGATGGGTCAGTTAGTAGACGTTGTACACATGCATGTACACGTTACTCAACAAAGTAGTCAAATAACATTACTCGTTACTAGCTCAAAAAAGTAATTAAAGGGTAACTGCAAAACAAAAAGTGTTTTTTAACAGCTTTATTCGGACAAGCATGTCACAAAACAAATGTTCCGTGAAAAATAATTTTTTTTAGCAATATTTACGTTCCAGGACGTAATTTAGTTGAGTCAGAACCTCTCCACATTCGAAACTCCGCTCTTTCGACCCCCCATCCCCGGAGGAGAAGTACGCCCCGCCCCTCACTCTTAGATTTGCTCTTGGGTTGACTTGGCTGCGGAGTTGAACGACGCAGCGTCTCGACTTCCGGTAAGATCGGGCAACAACGCACGCTTAAACGCTATAGCGCCGGTATTGTTTTGGTTTGACGTTTGGTTTGACGGGACACGAGAAGCTGCGCGGTTTGCGAGCACATAGCGAAGACGTGACGGGAGAAGTGCCGCTATGATGTTCCCGGAAGACGGAAAGTATCATTCCGTAATCGTGTGTGCGCTCGAAAGTGAAGGGAGTCACAGGGTCCACGAGTTCGCAACCACAAGTAGCGTTCCACGACAGCGCTGCGTTGACTTCGGCGATCTCGTTCTGTTTGGTGCAAGACGGCGATGCGACAAAGAACTAAAAATTCCGCGGTGTGTGTGGTGCGGTGCTTCGGAAGTAGACACCCACACTGGCACGGAGCGCTAATTGGTTGTTGTGCGGTTCAGGTTCAACGGGTTCAGTCCCGTCGTCGTCAAACTGATCCAGTCAAACTGGTCCTGGAGGACGCAGCGAGCGTTTTCAAAAGTAAATCTTCCTTCGTTCCGTTTCAAAATGTGGAAGATTCCTGACGCATACCGTGATTAAAAGCTGCGAGGTTTTCAACAAAATTACGTCGTTTTAATTGAACAATGACGCCAGGTGTTCTTCTAAATCTGCCGTTTTTATGCTTCGTGTTGTTGGACTGCGTTTGCAAAGCGACATATTGCGCTCATCGTGCGGTGTGAATAAATTTGGGCTAGATTTCCTACCGGCCCACAGATGCATGAACTGAGACCCTTTTTTACGTACTGAACATAGTGCTTTTTATTTTGGGAACAGGCGTTGCGCATTTATTACGGTACAATCACTTGAGAACAGAAATTGGGGAGGGCAAGCAAGCTTTCCGGAACTTTGTCTTTTGCTCTCTGGCACTGCCCCTAGTTTCAAGTTGCAGTTTCAGTAGACATTCCTAGTAGCAGCCAGAAGGTACAAACTGCTCTAAAGCAGGTAAAATACTGGGAAGTCGGGACAGTGCGGACTCAGTGTTTCGTGCTTTTCGCAAGGTGACTGGGGAAGTGCTTTTGAAAGGTATGCGGATTGTGCAACCGATTTTGTTATGCCCGTCGTTTGCGTCTCTCCGGCAAAACAAAAAAGATAATCTACAAGGCCGCAATCTACAAGCCGAGATTTACGATAACAGTACAGATTTATTCCAAACAACTTTACGTAAAATGGCTTCGGAAGCCGAAAAAAAAGATCTGTCGGCTACAGTAAAGTTGACATTTGGGCTAGTTGGTAGTCTAACATATTGAGGTATTTAGCGCACAAGGTATAGAAAGAGAAGGGCATACGAGTAGCGGTATGCCGTGTGCTTCGATCGGAATACTGGCGCCAGGAAAGATACTTCGGTATCACGTAACCTCTATCAAACAAGGAAAGGGAATTCCTTGAAAAAGTCAATGAAGGGCCTACACCAGCCTGGATGAACTGGCCGCTATCATTCACACGGCTATGGTAGATGCACGAGTCCGCGGCGGATTATTTGGGTTTTTTCTTTCTCTTCCTTTATTATTAGTAAACACGTAGTTGTGAGTAGCGCCTCTTTCTGTCCTGTCCTTCTTCTCTATACCTTGTGCGCTAAATACCTCAATCTGTCGGCTAACTCAGAATTCGGACGTCCGGAATCTTCTGCGGACAGCTATTACGTAATAACCTGGCTGTGCCAGGTTTTTCTACGTAACAGCTGATGTCTAGTCGCGGACGTTTGGTGCACCGGGTGCGAATCTCGAAGTGCCTCCGGAGCGATATAGCCGAGAACGTAACTGGACACGCTTGTCGCTACGCGAACGCCCGATTGCCTCCAGCCAAATAGCATTCCTTTCAGGGCGACATAGCTGCTGGAAGGCTCGCTGTCGGGATGACTCATCGGACATCTCCGAAAAGTCGACATTTAAACGCGCAAGCAATCAAATAATCGCCAAGCAAGCACAGAGGAATACAGCGCATGTCCTGTATACTTTGTCCTTGTCTTTTTTGCGCTATTTTAATTGTTAACTAAGACGAAAGAACCGCGCTATTAAAGCCAAAACCCCGTGTCGTTTCCTATCACTAACACCTGCGACAGCTGCTAAACACACACTACTTCACTTCGAGAAGTCTCACTCAAGCACCTGGGGCAGCACGAAACACTGATCACTTCGGCGAAACGACTAGTCGAGGTAGGCGAGCCAGGCCGGAGCAGAGACTCCGGCGGCCATCAAAAAATGGCGAAGCTTTTGTTTGTTATGTTATGAATCCAAACGGAAGTGCCCGCCTTGTAAACCTTTTGTAAAGAATAATGACTCTCATAACATGGGTTATTCTTTAAACGTAAAAATATGTCGCTCGAAATTAAATTGCAACATATAACAAAGGTTTAACAACCAAGATCTAAGCTGTCAATCAATCTCTTAGCCAATGACAAGTAAAGTAGCCAATCGGTGCTAAACGTCACGGAACACCAACTTTGTGGAGCGCGATTTAAAACGGACGAAATAGCCGCAAACTAAAAATCAGTCTAACGCACAAATATTGCTGTAAAAAAATTTTCCTCGCGGAATAATTGTTTTTTGACATGTGTGTCCAAATTAAGCTGTTCAAAAAAAAACTTTTTTTCTTTTGCAGTTATTCTTAAAGTACAGAGCGCAACACTATTTGCGCGAACAAGCGATCGCCGGTTTTTCGAGCTTTTCTTTTTGAAACCAAGGGATGTCATCCAAGTTATTATTGCTACGGAAAGAACTCATTTAGTTCTATAATGTAAGCGATAAAATTTCGTGCTCGCTAATATTATTTAAAACTAAAATGCGAAAATGCGCCGATGTTGTGTTCGCGCTAACAGTGTCGCGATGTACGTTACGCGTCACTGAGATTCAAAAGAAACTCGTACCGTCAGCTTAAGCGGAACGCGTCCTTTCTCGTCACTCTGAGTGTATAGCTTTTGTGTAGCAGTAGCCGCCTCCCAGTGTTTAGAAGAATCAGACAGCATTAGGAAAAATCAGTTGGGGATTAATGTTACTACTGTTGTAAGCATGGGTTACTTCATGTGAGTAGAAACAGAGAGGATAAAAAATAAACAAACGTATGTACTCACTTTGATGTACCAGCTGATTGCTGACACAATGACATTTTAATGATTTAGCACCATAAGACCCTTGAATCGAACGTTTTTCCTCAGGCGAAAGCTGAATTTGGTGATTTGTACGCGTTCCCCTTTAGATGTAACTAAGCACCGTTACTCGTTCCACTATCAAAAAGTAACGAAAGTGCATTACTAGTTCCTTCTCTCAAGAGGTAGCTAAGTCGTTTTTTTTTGTTACAATAAATATTAACAAGATACAAGTAACGCATTACTTCTAACACGTTACGTACAAGTCAGGTTGTACTTAATGGAGACAAACAGTTCAGTAAGCGCCGAAGAAGGAAAGACACAACTATGAGAGAGAACACTGTTTTGCTAGCACTGTAGTTTAATGGACCAAAAGGCCAAGAAGGAAGCAAGCAAGATCAAATAATATAAATTAGAAACACACTTCCGACTCGCATACCGGGCACCAAGTCCACACTGAAATAACTTGACGGGACGCAATTTATACATGAGTGTAGGAACGCGAACTCATTTTTCGATAGAGCTATAATGGTGGTTCACTGACGCACCTCTCCTCTCGAATTGCAATAAAGGACCCTCACTCATTTCTCTTGTCACTCTTTTCCCTGTGCTTTGAGGATAATGACCCTGCCAAAGTGGAAAAATATTTTACACGCATTACGTTTTAAGGTGCCTACATCAAAATTTCCACAGCTTTTTGCAATTTTTAAAACAAGTTGAGCTAAAAGCAAGCGTTCAAATGCTAATTCTGATCTCGCTGTGAATAAATGAAATAAAATACCTGCAGCTTTAAATCAGTTTTTTTAGCTATGCATATTTTTATATGCCTCACATGTTCAAAAAGATGTTCCTTTTCACGACGTCTCCAAACTCGACGTTTCTTCCAAAGTAATATAATAATATTATCTATAACAAACTTTAAAAAAAATACAATTATCAGTAATGCCGAATTAGAGCGCAGCTCTTGAGGAGGAGGAGGGAAGGGTACGGAGGGGAGGATATTTCCCTCCTCCAACGCTATATCCTCCCCTCCGCTAAATTTAACGAAGAATTTTTTTGCTAAATTTAGCGGGGAAATTTTATCCGCAATATTTAGCAGAACCGTTTTCCCGCTCAATTTAGTGGACATCTTTCCCAGCCATTTAGCGGAAACATTTCCCGCTAAGTTTACCGAGAAAATTTCAAAGCTAAAGTTAGTGGTAAAATTTCCCCGCTATTTTTAGCCGAAAAATTCCCTCGCCAAATTTAGCGACAAAGTTTCCCCGATAACTTTAGCGGGGAAACGTCCCATAATGCAACGCCCGTGGTTACACCGACGGCGACGGCGACGGTACACAGGCCGGAAACGGGCGCATAAGAGCTTCGCTCTAAAAATTGAGAAGACTTGAATCTCATCCTCCAAAAACTTGACAATGCTTCTTCTAGAGATTTTCCTTTAGAAGACTGTCTCGTTTTGTTTGAAGGCTTTTGAAGTGGTCAAGGTCTTTGTTCGGATGCTGTATTAGTTTTATTGCGAAGGAAATGTTTGTCTTCGGTTGTAAAGTTCCAAGCGAAGAACGCGGAGATTTTAGCAATACTTTGTCTTAAAGTGTATTTAAAAAAAAAAAATAGTCCACAAAGGGTTCATTGTGTGACAAATTTGTTCAACCTTGAGAGTGCACAGATTCAGACTGTTTCGTTCCCTTCTCTTTTATTTCCACCTCAAGCATTTTCTTTATTCGTTGTTGCCTTAGTCTCCGATATATTCATGACTTAACTAACAAACGAGTAACGTCTTTTTTAAATGGTTCTAGTAAGTATGGAGTAAAAAATACAATATTAAAGTAAGGCGAGGTAGAGATTTAAATTTGCAATAGAAATGCTTAACATGTCTTATTTGCAGGTGACTTGAAGTACGACGAAGATCCATTCAAGTGTCCGTTTGGCGGCGTCTTGACAAGTACCGATGTGTGCGATGGAGTTTCTGACTGCCCTACATATATGAGGCGTCATAGATTTCATCGGCATAATGAGAATGAAGAGGCTTCTTCCCTCTGCGGTGAGTTCCTGGTGCTTTAAAGTCATGATTGTAGTTTAGAAAATATGTCCTTCCAATCGACGTCGGCATTCATCTAAACGAAATGGGTTAGTAGATAAATATATACCGGATGTATTATGAAGCACCGCCTAGAATGTTCCCACAAAAACTACGCATCATAAAAATATAAATAAATATTGGCGTCCTACTTATTGCCCAGAAGATATAACTTACGTAATTACGTAAGTTGCGTTTTGAATTCTTAAGAGTTAGTTTGGCAAATAAAACGCTTGATTGGGAAGTAAACATATGGTTTCAATAACTGGACGATGGCGTCACCTGTCCTGCTAACAATGTGAAGCACGTAGCACTCCCCGCATGCGTTTCGCCGTAAAGGTTTGGTTGCATAAGCTGCGGCAGCAAAGGCAGCGTACGTAGTATTTCATGTATAAAAAAACGTTTTGCTACAGTGCATTTACTTTTCTTTCTTCAATCATTTGGTAAAGTCCCTTTTGCTGTTTACAAACATTAACTGCCACTTGCGTCCCAAGCGACTTCCGGTCGCACCGTCTTTGCAAGACTGTTGAGCTTGCTTATGTCACCAGTGCTAGAAAGCATAAATTCTACACGGACAACAAAGTTGGATATTTAACGAAGGGCCTTCGGCTGTACAATATTACATCTTGGAGGGGGCAGGTAGGTTTACAAGAATACTTGCTAAACCCTGCCCTGAATCACTGCTTTGATCAAACCAATCACACTGGTACCGAGGATCAGAAATTAAAAGTAAATGAAGCAGAGCGCGCTGGACCGCGCTGGACAGCACTGGATTATGCATGCTTACCGCCGAATTCATAAACCTCACTCAAATTGAGGGTCCCCTCCACTTCCTGGAGGAAGGCGCGAGGGCGGCGCTGGCCAATCACGATAACGGATCCGCCGTCGCGATTGGCCAACGCCGGCCCTCACGCCTTCCTTGAGGAAGTGGAGGGGACCCTCAATTTGAGTGAGGTTTGTGAATTCGGCGGTTAGTTTAGCTCTTCTCAGCGCGGCAGGGCAAGACCACTTAGAAAATTCACAGGCTCTTTTATGCTATTCCTCAGACGACTTGAGGGCGAAATCCCTAGCGCCCATGCATTAAAGACAGACACATTATTTATTTTGTTTCATGCTCTCTTTTCTGACATATTCACTTTAATTAGCCAGCTTAATTCACTGCGTCATCCCTCTTAATGAGCTGTTATCCTTATTAATGTGCTGAGTCATCCTTCTCAATGTGCTGAGTCATACTTCTCAATGTGCTGAGTCATCATCTTAATTAGCTTATTCAAAATTTAATTCGCTTAGTCATCCACTTAATTCGCTTTGGTTCCTATTAATTCACTTTAATCTCTCTTAGTTCACTTTAATTCCTCTTAATTAGCTTTGTCGTTCTTCTTAATTAGCTTTGTCGTCCTTCTTAATTAGCTTTAATTACTCTTCTCTTTAATTCCTCTTAATTCACTTTGATTCCTCTTAATTCACTCTTAATTTGCTTTATAGTCCTCAATTCCCATTGATTACTCTTGCTTCTCTATAATTACTATTAATTCACTTTAATTCATCTTAATTCACTTTGATTCCTCTTATTCGCATTGTCATCCTTCTTAATTTTATTGCCTCTAATTCGTCTGAGTGGTCACGTAAATGTTTTGATACCTTTCGTGTCGCCGGCGTGTTTTCGCTCAAGGACTTTGAAGGTCGACTGAACGATGAAACATATAAGGCTTTCGCCTTATTAATCAAAGCCTACTCATCGCCTCTTCTTTCTTCATGAAACGTCATCAGAGTCGGATCGCGCTAACTCTACTGTTGGGCTTTAGTCCGACCTTCGACGCGCTGATTGAACACAAGCCCCGGCCGAACACTGACGCAGCACTCGTGCCCAATCTCAAGCCTCGATCGATCTGACTGTGAAGACGGTGCGACCACGGTGCGGAGACCTTCTGCTTATCTGGATGGTGTTGGGTAGGGCGCGGCGTAGTGGACGATTAATGTCCTTGTGCGTGGGTGTGATCGTGTACAAAGCTTGAACCCCGGCGCGTCAGCCTTGATCCTAACCTGCAACCAATTAGTCAGCCGTTTCGCTCCAACCTTCCAAGCAATTACTTTTCCTAATGTATCACAGAGCAAACTATTTTTCTTCTTGTCTTTTGTATCTTTCATTTCCCCATAACTCCCAAAATATTGCGAATTTCCGGAAAGCGTTTTTCCGCCATGCCACTACGCTCCATGAGTTCCGTTTCAGCGCAAATATTAAACCAGTTTACAAATCATTAGAAGGCCTCTTTAAGGTTATTCGCAGCTATCCAACATCGTGTACTACACATCCTCTCCGAATATTTCTAGGATTATTAATTTTTTTACCGTCTTCTCGTAGCCGGTGGCCTTGAAATGGCATAACCACTAAATGACCTATCGGAGGTTTCCAAGAGATTCAAACTGTCATTTATGGGGCTTGGCTCAGCAGCTGAAGTATTTAATTCTATCAAGACCGTGATTGTCAATGCCGCCTTGCTAGTGTATCCTAAACATGATGCCCCTACCAGCAACATGGTAGATGACTCGAGCACAGCACCAGGAGCAGTGCTACAGCAACATATTGGTGAACGGTGAAAGCCATCTCGTTTACTTAAAAAAAAATAACTCCAACAGAAACCCGCTACTGTGTCTTTGAGCGAGAGGCCGTCGCCACATATCTCAGCGTCAAACATTCCCGTCATCTTTCCGAAAATCGCGATTTCTTTATTCTCACGGATTACAAAGCACTCACGCTTGCCCTAACATCAAGTAGAAAGGCCTACACCTTTCAAGGAGGAAAGGCAGTGCTTAAAGTCTGGGGGTCTCAGGGGTCTGGGACCCCTCCAATTCTGGCGGGGGGTCTGAGACGCCCCGTTGTACCTAAGGTCCCTCTGTCTTAGTCCTGTGCTTGGGGAACAGAGACGACAAGTCCTGGATAAATTAAAAGAATGCATAGGTGTAGAAGTGTCGGTTGAATGTTATCGAAGAGGCACAAATAGAGCCCCTCCCCCCCCCCCCTCCTTTTTCCGGGTGCCTCTACCTGTGCTCGAGCTAGGAGAGGCTCCACCAGACTGGAGGGAGACTTTAAGCCTTGAAGAAAGGTACTTGGCATTCATTATCGAATTCACCTCTAATATTAGACTAAGCAAAGGAGAGCAGAACGTGGCCGCTGACGCATTATTACGCGTGGATATTGCCGCGTTGGACCTACTCGATATTAAAGAGGTTGATTTCGCCGCTCTTGCAAAAGATCAGCAAGTGGACACATCTTGTCGAGTTGACACGCAAGGCACATATCTGTGGTTGAAAGAAACGTTGTTACCGCAGACAAACATTTATTTTCGTGGCGATTTTCAACATGAACCTTATGGTCGAACCTTCCACCTTCCGCAAGATCCTCAATGCCTTAAACTCACATCCGGGAATACGGGCCACCCGTGAGCTGATTACTGCCCTGGACAGAGGATCTACCAGTAGTTTTACTAGCAATTCGTTCCACGGTAAAATTTGACATGGGAGTATCTGCAGCTGAGCTTGTTTATGGCACGACAGTACTTCTGCCTGGTGCATTCCCTCATACTACATCACCTGGCTTATATTCATCTTTAACATCTGATCTCACAAACAATGCTCACCGTCTCAAGGAACACTTCAGACAGCTTCCATCTCGTCCGCCCCTAGAAACTAATAATCAGGCTACATGCGTCAGTTCCGACCTTTGTACCTGTACTCACGTTTTTGTGCGAAAAGACAGGCAAAAGAAACCACTTAAACCACCCCACCGAGGCCCATTCAAGGTCATCAACCGGAACTTCAAGTTCTTCGCCATCAACATCAGATACCGCCACGAAAGAATATCTACCAGCAGACTAAACCCAGCTTATACGGACAAATCCACTAAATCACAACTTGAACACAAGGAGACCAGCCTCTGGATCTCATTCACCGCCGGCAGGGAAAAGCTACTTGCATGTATATTGGAAATAGGACATTATACTTTCTGACAAATGTGAAACTTGTTGCGCATAATTTTTGTTTGGCCTCTGTGGCAGAACTTTATCCGAGAATTTGTAAATATCGACATAACTACTGGTTTTCTCTTTTATCGAACTTCATTACTGTGGAGGGGAAGCATCTGTAGCGACTGCTGGAAACAGAGAAAGAAGGTGACATCTCGAGGCAGAGATGAACACGAGCCTGGGGCTAATTAGAGCAACTGCATTGCTTAGATGAATAAACACGTATTTATAAGAAGATGCCTCAACAGACGTATATGAATGAAATACTGAATGAACTACCCAGAAATTTATTATTTAGGGTGCCACTTACGCCATGCCGCGCAGAAAAAGAAGAGGGGAAGCTTTAGGCCTTGAGCGAGGGCCCTCCTCTTCTTGGGTTATTTCATTGATCGTTTCGTCATGGTGTCGCTTCTCCGGTCGCCGCCAGGAAAGCACCTACCAAAAATAAGGTATAGCTGGAGTGTTTCACACGGGTTTGGTGACTAATCCACCAATAACATCTACAGACATATTCAGGCAGATGTCAGGATGCGCGGTGCAGATACTTTTGAAATTACTTTAAAACCTATTTTACTCCAGTAATCGAAACATGCGACTTCTATACGTCTAGGGTATATTTTTGGTATGACACTGGGATTCAATTTCATCTGATTGCAAATTGTTTCGATCACACTAATTCGTTAAAATTATAGCTAAATGCGATTTATAAAATTCAACTAGATAGTGAAAAGTATATATTCATAAGTTTTTAAAGTTTTTAAAAAGTCGAGTTAGTTTCTCTTAAGGTCCCGGATTTACTTGTCATTCGCAAAAATGGGACAGATATGGGCAGTTTTAAAGAGAATTTAGATATAAGTGTTTTCTTTTTAGATTTTTGCATGAAAATTTTATAAGTGTGTGTTCAATAAAACGAGTAAGAACATACAAGATGTAAGAACACGACTAGTATTATTTCATTGTATGGGTTTTTATATGTTTATTGTACACCAATCACATACGAATTTTTTTATCTTTTAAATTGTGTTACCTTTAAGATTTCTCACTTTCAGAGAGTACTTTTATTTGAATTCAGGGTTCTTCTTGCGGTGTCCATTTTTTCCAGAAATTCCGTGGTTTTAAGCGCTAATTGTTCGTGTCAGTCAAAAAAACAAATGGTGCTTATCGGGGCCCATGCTGAAGAAAACAGAACACGCGACCATGGGCCTAATTCCCCAACCTTCAGCAACATGCCCTTGACAAGAATACTTGTAAATCATCCCGGTACCAAGAAGTACCGGCTCTAACACGCTCGCTGCGAACATAATGACATGAGAGGTGTTGCTCCCGACAAGATAACCAACTTTGAAGAGAGGCCAGTGCCGAATGTGTTCCACGTTCGAACAAAATTACACCATCTTCCCGAGGGGAACCATGGGGTGATGCGGAGCATCGGATCGTAATTAATTTATTCCCTTCTTGACTGATTTCTTTTGGCCGGCCGGATTTGGGCTGCGGCGGACGCGAGCGGCCGAGAAACGCTAGCAGACGACAGCCGCAGAGTTGCGGGGAAAGCCCACCCCACTGGAAAGCCCTGGCGTGGCGCTGCGACCCGCGCGCCCAAAACTATCCCTCCTTTCACTCCTCCGGGGAACGCGCCCAGCGCGCTACTTGAAGGAGAGGAGACTAGAGGAGGAGAGTTGCGCATGCGCGCGCGGTGTGAGTGGAAGCGAACGCACGCGAAGTGCACCGAGTGCACGCAGCTGGTAGAGAGAGAGAGCGGAGAGAGCAACGCGCAGCTGTTGGAGAGAGGGAAGGAGGAGAGTTGCGCATGCGTAGTGTGAGTGCGGACTACGACGCCGACGCCGACGCCGTGGGACATAGACCCGAGCAAGAGATGCTCCGCATCTAAAATAAAGCTGTAGTTGCAGATTTGTTTTCGTGAATCCTGGGTTTGTCTCATTCGAGGACATCTTCAATTCGGCGTTGTTGTTGTTGTTGTTGTTGTTGTTGTTGTCGTTGTTGTTGTTGTTTTTCCTGATTTTGATAAAACAGTTTCGGGGGTTCATTTTTGGGGTTGGCGGAAGATACCGAAAACACGAAACCCTAGTTATCTCTTACTGGTTCGCACGAGGCCCCGCATGTCCAAGTGGCGAACACTAAGATTTCACCGCTTCTCGAGTGGGACATCACGATCAGATTGTATCTGCGTTCGTATAAGCGTGAATCTTTTAAGCCAGATTTTAATAATTCTATAGTCAAGCCACTAGATCTGAAACGATTTTATTGCCCTAACATCAACAGCTATAGGATGGCACAGCAGTCAACATGCAAACCAAAATACGCTTATCATTAATCTAGAGCGTTGGGACCAAGATATTTTAGCCATTTTCGCAGTGCCTGAAATGCATCGTAGAATCGAAACTCAATAGACCTTTTGCTATATTACCCAAGCATCAAGGAAAATGCAGGGATTGGTGTTCCACGCGCCGCACGTGCTGGCCTCAGCAATAGTAAATTTTCTAAAGCAGAAACCTAAAACAAATTGTATCTTGCACGCGCGATCGTCAACGCTTCATTTTGGTTATTTACTTCGAATATTTTATACGGGGAAGGCGTGCGCGTGTGGCGCGTGGAACACCAATCCCTGCATTCTCCTTGATGCTTGGGTAATACAGCAAATGGTCTATATAGTAGAACTTCCAAGAATGAATATCCAGTGTGAATACCAGATCAATCATTTATCTTGCTTAAATGCGTACACTAGGCCAGCTATTTAAGGTGAAGTCCGATTTTATTACGCTTTGATAAATTAATAAACAAGATAATAATCCGGATGACAGGTAACAGGCAGACAGGCATTGGACAGGATTTGTGTATTTTTTCAATGTAAAAGTCTGTGTCCGGTAGACGCAAATTTATATTATTTCACGAAGGCCCATTTCTGTTACAATTATCAGGTCCTCGGAGCACATATACTCCAGTCGTCGTCTAGGGTCGGGCTAAAAAGCGCTTTCGTATTACGTATAAATTACTTTAACGAAGACTGTTCGCCAGCTTGTTCCTATCACATTGTGACCAGCAAGTTAGGCAAAGACAGAGATTTTTCTTTTCTTTTTCCGTTATAACACCTCCCAAATAAAGCAAGGTTCTTGTCGGGCTGTTGGAAACGTTGTAACAGAGAACACTATAGCAAGCTAAGAAAAAATTGTGTTGACCAAATACTAGGCTACATCAAAATCAAGATTGAAACAACCATTATATCATTTGACATGTTTCTTTTTATGTTTTGCCCTACGACATTTAGCCCCCAGGGCATACCTGCGGCAAGGCTTGGACATGATTGCCCATCACACCACGAACAACGCTACCTTTCTCACGTGGTCGACTGCGGTGGAGTCAAGCGAGGAGGCTACACTTCGCACGCACTTGCATGGAAACGAACCTCTGCAACTTAGCGGCTACTTTCTGACGGGAAAATCACTGGGCCACACCTTCCAGAAGATCTTGAAGCCAAGTGTCACCGAATACAGTTTGTATGGTCTGAAGCCCTGGACCGATTACAACATTACGCTGAGGAAGTTTTACCTCCTCAGCGACGGGATCGTTGGTCAAATAATGAGAATAGGACGGGCAGCGGCAGTAACAGTACGGACACGTGCTGACAGTAAGTAGCCTATGGGTTTTTATATCACTAGTGTCTGCCATTTTTACCTCATGAAAAAATATATATGTCTATAGATATGACTCGCATCACATATTAAGAAAACACGCATATAAAAGTAAGCTGAAAATCGTGTAATCTTGTCAGTGGAGTTCACAATTTAAGGGGTTTAAGACGTCCATTCTTATCTTACGGACATGCCACACAGAAAAAGGAGGACATTGCCAAGCTGTGAGCCTCACCTAAGAAAAGCTAGTAAAGACAAGAAGGAGAAAACAATTCAAATTTAAATGCCGCCTGACAGAAAAAGTGTGATAGACAATTATCACCAATCATCAACATTTGCTGTACGTTCTTTAATGCGAAATATGCATGTAATGCGTCATGTGGGTGTTTCATACCGTATTATAGAACCCGGGTCGTATGGACGCATAATTTTTTTAAAGCATGAAATGCTTTTAGAGCCCAACTCCTAGGCGCCCGTTTTCGCGTTTCGCGGCGTCGCCGTCGGCGTCGGAGTCGCCGTCAGCGTGACCGACCCCCTAAATTTAGCGGGTAATTGAATTGGTGCTGAGGTCACGTGACGTCAATTTTTCTGCTGAATTTAGCGGAGAGACTGTATTTGTTTATGGGTGACGTTACACGAAGTCACGTGACGTCATTTTTTCCCGCTAAATTTAGCGGGGAAACTAAATTGGTGTTGAGGTCACGTGACGTCAATATCCCCACTAACTTTAGAGGGAAAACTTAAACCACTCAATTTAGCTGAGAAATTTTCCCGCTAAATTTAGCAGAACAATTTCCCGCAAATCTTAGCAGACAAATTTCCCCCTAAATTTAGCGGGAAATTTTCCAAGCTAAATTTAGCGGGAATATTTCTCCGCTAAATTTAGCGGACAAAATAACTTGCTAAATTTGTCCGAAAAATTTCCTGGCTAAATTTAGCGGAATATTTCTTTTAGAGGCGAAATTTCCCGCTAAATTTAGCGGGAAAATGTTTTGGCTAAATTATCCGGGAACTTTTTCCGCTAAGTTTAGCGGGTTAAGGAGGAGAAGGGGAGGGTACGGAGGGGCATACCTTCCCTTCGTACCCTCCCCTCTTCCTCCTCAAGAGCTGCGCTCTAATTTCGCATTACAGATTTGTAAACGTCTTTAATTTTTTATCGCTACCCACAGTCCCAAAACGTTGTCTGTTCGTCCATCAGTTCGTCTTTCCGTGCATTTGTCGCGAAATTTAGCGGCGAAATTTATATCACGAGACCTATACGCGAATTCAGTTTTTTCAAGCCAAAATTAGCAGAAAAAGTGGTGTCACGCTACCTGGCGTCACGGGACAATCGACCAATTCAATTTTCCCCGCAAAATTTGGCGGAAAATTTGATGTCACGTGGCCTATACACCAATTCAGTTTCCCCGCTAAATTTGGCAGGAAAGCGGCGTCACGTGAGGTCACCAGACGTCACGTGACCAATACACCTAGTGGAAGTTGACGGCACGTGACTTATACGTCAACCCAGTTTCCCCGCTAAATTTAGCGGGAATTTGGCGTCACGTGACCTGTACACCAATTCAGTTACCCGCTAAATTCAGCGGGGAAATTCACGTCTTGTGGCCTAGACATTGATCCAGTTTCCTCGCCAATTTTAGCGGGGGATATCGACGTCACGTGATCTGACGTCACGTGACCTGAAGTCACGTGACCTATAGGACCGTCCAGTTACCCGGCTAAATTTAGCGAGAAAATATGTCACGTGACACAAAAATTTCCTCACAATTCCTATGACGTATTTCATACATTATAGAACTTTAAAGGTAAAGAACGCTGCCACGTTTTTTTTTTTTCTGTAATATGGTAGTATACTTTATTGAGTCGTAAAGTTCCGTGATAAACCAGAATCGTTTCTAAAGATGTGCTAAAGGTGGGCTTCAGTTTTAACAGAGCAGTTAGAAAACAAAATACTGCCAAAAATTGGGTTACTTTGATACGAATAAGTAACACTATAAAAGAAGCAACACAGGTTTTTCATTATAACATCGACTTCATTTTGAACAAATATTAGGAACGAGTGGATAACCACCTTCCCTTTGCTTTCTTCCACTATCAAATGGGTGAATGACTTAATAAGAATGCAATTAGAGCAATGGGTTTAGGCGCAATTGTTTATGTATAGAAGCGCTGGCACAGGTAATTTCATCACCCCCAGCCCAACGTTGGGCTGGAACAATTTATCACTAATAGTGCGTTAATGGCTATCTAAGTAATTGCCGAACTAATGTGACAAAAATTCGACATGTATTATTCTCAAGATGACAAAGAACAAGCTCGGCTTTACAAGTAAGCGCCACCGTGAAGAAGTACTTGTATTTTTGACAACGTCTCCACGACCCTTTAGAACGACGAGTTTCCGAAATATGTTAAAAAATGATCTCTCTTTTTTTTTTTTTTTTTTTTGTAGCACATTTTTTGCAACATTGGTGTATTTCTGCAACAGAAACAGTTATGTGCTGTATGCAAAAGGTTTACTTTCAGAACCCGAGAGGAGTCGGGAGTAAATTACTTCTTGCATTCAAATTTGGGACGCCTACTTTTGTAGAGAAATGCATTTCACAGCCCACACAGACTGATTGAGAACGTTTACTTGCTCGCTAAATCCAAGTAGGAGCCATTCCCTGGAACGAGTAAACAAGAAATAACTGGTCAATAGCGATTTGTGTTAAATATATTCAAGCATAACATATTTCATAAAATTGCAAAGAAATAATTCCTAAGTCAAAATATATGTACCAAATATTTTTTCCAGATGTTTTTCACGTAAGATTGGAAGAAAAATGTTGAAAGCTATAAAAACATATTCACATTTGCACAAATTTTCTCTATTTATAAAAATTCTCTACCGCCTTCTGTTGGGCTTAGGTGTTTAACTACAATTCTTTTTAAACGCTTCGAACACTCTTTTTTGATTTGTTGTTTCATAGGAGAAAGCAAGAACCGATGAACCTGCGATGTTGAACACCTTAACGAGCGACATGTCCAAAAGTGTGGAAATGCTAAATGCGCGTAACGCTGATACCACCTCGGTGTTCTCGCGTTGTTAGCAGCTTTAACGATTAGGGAACCGCATTACATAAAGTCGCCAGTTACGATCGAATTTGAACTGACATTTAGCGTACTTTGTTTCGACGTATATCTCAATGAATTTTGGAGTGGGGTTGGGGGGTAGTTACTTTGGTCTTGATTTGCGTTACCTCACACATGTTATCTATCTTCCTCCGTATGAATTACTGTTACTGATTCATACAGCTCCCTTCCGCCAAGAGAAATCAAGATAATCTCATCAGGACAAGGAAACGTCAATCTACGCGTCGCTGACCCTATCGCTTGGAATGGAATGCCGCTCAAGTATCACTTCCGATGGGAACCCCGAAACCCCAAAGTCGGACTTCCTGGAAACACTGAAATCGACATACCTTCAACACGGCCTCACGACCAGGATTGGATGAGCGTTCATTTGTTGCTAGAACCTGGTGTAAGGTACATAGTGCATGTCTCGGCAAAGAATGCCGGAGAAAGTCAGAACATCACATTTCAAAGTCCGGCAATTTCCCAAGATATATCCACTATTCCAATGGGTGAGTAGGGTTCCCATACCCTCTTTATTTATTAAAGGTAAACAGTGCGTTTGAATAAAATGTATATATATTGCCACGCGCGTGGCTGAGCGAGCGAGTGCGTGGCCGATTGGTTACCGCGCTTTACTATAGCGCAGGGAGGTATAGGTTTAACTCCAGTCAGCGGACTGTCCTTTTATTTATTCTTTCAACTTGGCGTTTTTGTAAGTTCGAGAAAATTCTAATTTTATCAAGTTCCGAATGTTCTACGCGCCAAAAGTTCTACGCCGATTGTTCCAGAAACCCACGAGGGTACATAAAGGGGTATTCACACGAGGGAGAAATCCCGGGGATTTCTCCCCGGCGCGCGTGCATCACAAGTCGAAAACGAGAGGCTCTTGCACATCGAAAAGCCTGACGTTTTCGTGCCGGGATGCGCGTGCCGTAGAGAAATCCCCTGAATTTCTCCCTCGTGTGAATACGCCTTGAGGGACTCCGCATGGCGAGAGGAGTCAGTTTTGCCCCAGCGTTCGAACCTGTTGTTACGCCACTATCGACACCAGCAAAGCTCCATTCTTATTTTTTGTTTCCTTTTTGTTTTGGGCACAAGTTCATTCATTAAACGTTTAGTTTGTTTCAGTTTTCATCGCCTAATCAATTGTCATTCGTGACATTTTTGGTGGAGGTGCGGGGTATCGCTTTTTATGCCCGTGAGGCATACCCCTACGAAGAGATCCCGGCCAAGTGAGGTGCCCAGCCCCTGAAGGCTACCCTTCGCAGAAGACGCCCACGCCCGAGCAAGACGCCGTACCACAAGCCGACCCCCGTTATTCAGACCCCTGCCGCAGAAACAAAAGAAGACTGCGACGATAACCACTCCACCCGTCGTTGTCCTACTTGTCATTGCCCGTACGCCCGCATCCTTCCATGGTGAGCTTTGTAAAGACATCGAGGACTGGCTACAACAGTACTATCGAGTGGCCCAGCACAACAGATAAACAGACGAACACGAACAGCGCCTACAGAGTCTTTACTTCGCGCTCGAAGGAACGGCCAGGCACTGGTTCGAGAATCGCGAGACTTCCTTGATCTCGTGGACCGCCTGCAAGAATGCGCTGAGACGGACATTCACCAACCAATATCGACGGGAGAGGGCCGAGGCCCTTCTTCGAATGAGGACCCAGGGCGCAAACGAGACTATCACCAGTTTCGCCGAGGATGTTTTGCGCCTGGTCGCTCGCGCCGGCCTTCAAGCCGCAGATGAAAAAACTGCGGATCCTGATGCGAGGTGTAAGCGGATGACATCTTCGGTGGACTTGTCCGCTACCCCCCATCCACCGTCGAAGATTTCGTTAAGGAAGCCACGAACATGGAACGTGCCCTCCTCGTAAGAGCCAGCCACTACCATCGGCACTCGAGCATCGCTGCTGCTTCTGCGTTGGGCTACGACATCAGCCCTAGCATCCTCGGTATTCGCGACATCATCCGTGAAGTCATCCGGGAAGAGCTCCGCAAGATGCACCCCACTGCGGAAAGCCCGTCCTCACTATCACTCGCAGAGGTTGTCCTAGAGGAGGTTCACTGAGCCTTCCAGCCTGAAGTTCCCATCAACACGGCGAAGCCAGAGGAACCAACGTTGAGCTACGCTGCCATGGCCCGACGATCGCCGCAAGCTAACCGCCAGGCCACGGCACCACCCCGACGAGACCCTCCGATGCCACAGTATTCTTGACATCAGAAACGACTAGATCTAGTACGTCCGCCTGGAGCGACCCTCGCCGAGGAAGACCGACGTGTGGAGGACGGCCGATCGACGCCCTTTGTGCACCAGTGCGGGAAAGCCGATCGCATCTACCTCCGTTACAACTACCGGCAACTGGGGCTGCACGGCTTCCACTTGAACGACCCACGCCCACGCTACGGTGATCGACCGCAAGAGATCGAAGAGTACCTTCGACGACCCCAGTACCGCCCGCCTGCACGTCGCCGCGGGTCTCGGTCGCCGTCACCACGACGTCCAGCTTCGCCGATGCATCGACCCCGTCGTGAGAACTTGTCGCCCTTGTCCCGCCGGGAACTCTAAGCGCATCAACTCCTGGAGGTGCAGTTGCCATAGACGGATGACGTAAAGAGCCTCCACGAACAACGAAGCGCTCCCACACTCCCGACGCCACGCCTCGCAACGACGCTCCGGCAATGGTGCTCAACAACTTAAACGTTATCGACGGCCACGACGCATCGGCAGTCGTGGACATCAGAGCAGATTACTCAGTCTTGAGTGGGAGGCTCTCTCGCCGCCTTCAAAAAGTCACGACGCCACGGGATGGACCGCAGATACGAACCGCTGGAGGACACCTCATCACGCCTGTCGGAAGGTGCACTGCTCGCGTCGAAATTCACGGCGAGACTTATCGCGTGAAATTTGTCGTTCTACAAGACTGCTCCAGAGACGTCATTATCGGCATGGACTCTCAGTGTGAATACGGCGCCATCATCGCACCTTGGAAAAAACAGATGGACGCTGCGGACACCTGTTCCGTCTTCAGAGAAACCCTAATTGCGTCTGCCGCCGTCCGAGTCACTGTCGATCACGTGAATCTGCCGCCTCGATCGAGTGTTTTCGTACCCGTGGTGACCGATGCAGCGACCTGCGGCGAAGTTGTTCTAGAAGGTAACCCTTCAATTGCTCCTGGGAAGAGGAACGCACGTCGCAAGAGGAGTCGCTGAACTTGAGGATGGCCACAGTGTGGTTCTCATGACAAATTTCCAACAAGAAACGCAACACCTCACAAAAAGTGCAGATGTGGGCCATGTCAAGGAACTCCGAAACTCCGGCGAAGTCGCCGTGATTACTGAATAATCATCGCCGCCTATAGGCAAGACTGTACGTCGCCAGCGCAGATAACATTGACCCCAAGCCTCTGGCCCAAAACTACGGCAGCTGAGTGACCTCCTCGCCGAATACAGCAACTGCTTTGAGACGTCGTCGAAGGTGCATCTAACCACCGTTGCGAAGCATGGCATTGTTACCGAGGACGACGCGCTCTCTGCGCATCGATCGCCATACCGAGTCTCCGTAAAAGACAGGGAGGTCATCTACGAGCAAGGGCAACAAATGCTGAACGACGACATAATCCAGCCTTCAAGCAGTCTGTGGGCCTCTCCGGTCGGTATGGTTAAGAAGGACGGAACGCTTAGGTCCTGCGTGGACTAGCAGCAGCTGAACGCGGTGACAAAGAAAGACGTCTACCCATTCCCCCGCATAGACGACACGCTAGACGGGTTGCCCCACTCTCGATATGTTTCATCGATGGACCTGAAGAGCGGCTTCTGGCATACCAAAATCGACGAACGGGACCAAGAGAAGACAGCTTTCGTCACGCCCGATGGACTGTACGATTTCAAGGTGATGCCATTTAGACTATATGCATGGCAACAGCAACTTTCCAGCATGTCATGGACACCGTGCTGGCTGGGCTAAAATGGCAGAGCTGTCTCGTTTACCTTGACAACGTCGTAGTGTTTTTAAGCGACTTTGACGAGCACTTGCGACGACTCCGTGCTATGCTCGTTGCAAGTCAGACCGCCGGTGTGACTTCTCAAGCCATCGAAGTGTGGGTTCGCTTATTACGAACTGAGGTTCCTAGGCTACGTGGTTAGCAACGATGGTGTATTCACCCAGACCCAGAGAATACTCGCGCCGTCGCGGCATTTCCAGCGCCGACAGACAAGAAGGCCGTGCAAAGATTCCTTGGACTATGATGTGCGTACTATCGGCGCTTCGTTCGCGATTACGCAAGGATTTCCGCACCGCTCAAAGACCTCACAAAGGACGCCCAAAAGTTCGAATGGGCCGAGGAGCAACAGCAGGCATTCGACGAGCTGAAACGACAACTCCAGACTTCTCTGGTTCTTGGACACTTCGATCAAGATGCGGAAACCGAGATTCATACGGACGCAAGTAACGCAGGACTTGGCGCGGTACTGGTTCAAGTGCAAGAAGGCACCGAGCGAGTCATCACCTATACAAGTCGGACATTGTCCAAAGCGGAGATAAATTACTCCACGACTGAAAAGGAATGTATTGTGGTCGTCTGGGCAACAACAAAGTTTCGCCCCTACTTGTTCGTCAGCTCGTCCCGCGTTGTCACGGACCACCACTCGCTCTGCTGGCTTGCCAGCCTAAAGGACCCTTCAGGACGCCTCGCTCGATGGAGTCTCTGGCTGCAGGAGTTCCACATGACTGTGGTCTACGAGTCAGGCCGCAAGCACAGCGACGCCGACTGTCAAGACATCTCCCGGTAGCGGCGACGACGAGGACGATGAGTGCTTCTTAGGCGCCGTGAACACCGACGACATGGCACGACGTCAAAAAGACGATCTAGAGTTGCGCGAGCCACTCGATCAAATCGAAGGACGGTGGGTATTATCTCCCGTGTCTTCTCGAGTGCCCTGCCGACCTTCGTCCTCCGACAAGGTATACTTTACAAGAAGAAAGTCGAAGACAACAGCTCACCATGGCTGCTGGTAATCTCTACCGACCTTAGAGATGAGATCATCCAAGCCTGCCACGACGATCCGACATCCGGACACCTTGGTTACAGTCGTACGCTGGCCGGAATTCGTGAAAGGTATTACTGGCTCCAAGCTCCCGACGACCGTTCACCTCTACACACGATCGTGCCACGAATGCCAGCGACGCAAAAAAACGCCGACGAAGCCGGCGGGTCTCTTGCAGCAGATTGCTCCCCCGGCCGCACCATTCCAGCAGATAGGAAGGGATCAACTTGTCCCTTCCCACCATCGACGCAAATAAACAAATGGATAATTATCGCCACAGATTATCTCACGCGGTACGCCGAAACGAAAGCCCTTCCTTCAGGGACCGCAGCAGAAGTCGCCAAGTTCTTCGTCGAGTCTATCGTCCTCCGGCACGGCGCTCCCGAAGTTCTGATCTCAGACCGTGGATCATCGTTCATGGCCCAGCTTATGCGAGAAATCCTTCGTCTCAGCCACACCCAGCCATTGTCGCACCACGGCGTACCACCCGCACACCAACGGGCTGACGGAGAGACTCAATAAGACCATCGCAGACATGATCTCCATGTACGTCGACGTGGAACACAAGACATGGGACGAAGTGTTGCCATACGTCACAATTGCCTACAACACGGCCGTCCAAGAGACCACCGGGGTGACACCCTTTAACTGGTTCATGTTCGCACGGTAACGACAACGGTGGACGCGATGTTACCCACGAACCGGCTGCCGACGGAAGCGACGACGCCCAGGTAGTTGCATAACGGGCAGAAGTCTGTCAGCTGGCCAGACTTTGGATTCAAGCCCAGCAACGTGTCGACACTGGTCGCTACAATCTTCGTCGCCGGGACGTCCACTTCCAGCCTGGAGACAGTGTGTGGCTGTGCCGGCGTGGTCTCAACGAGAAACTCCTGAACCGCTACTTATGACCCTACAGAGTGCTTCGTCGACTCGGGGATCTGAACTACGAGGTGATGCCCGACAGAACACGGACTTAATCACGCCGCCCTCCACTACTGGAAGTCGTCGAAGTCGTGCGCCTCAAGCCGTACTACGATCGATAGGACTGTGAATTGTGTTTTGTAATACGCTCGATAGGATTGTGTTGTACAAGTCTACGTAGTTTGCCATTATTTTTGTTTGTTTTGCTGTTATGTTTTTCGGCACGTCGCATCGAGACGATACGTTTTTAATGGGGGAGTAATGCCACGCGCGTTCGCTGAGCAAGCCCGTGCGTGGCCGAATGGTTACCGCGCTTGACTGTCGCGCTTAAGGCCTAGGTTCGATTCCAGGCAGCGGACTGTCTTTTTATCCTTTCCTTCAACATGGCGTTCTCGTAAGTTCGATAACATTCTCGTCTGATCGAGTTCCGAACGTTCTACGTGTCGAAAGTTCTACGCCGAATGTTCCAGAAACCCACGAGGGTACATAAGGTACTCCATACGGCGAGTGGAGTCAGTCTCGGCCCAGCGTTCTATCCTTCTGTTACGCCGCTATCGATACCCGTGACGCTCTATTGTTGCCTTCTGTCTCTTTCTTCATTTTTGGCAGAAGTTCGCCGCATTAAACGTTTAGTTTATTTCAGTTTTCGTCGCCTCATCAATTGTCATTCCTGATAAAATATCGCATTTTTATGCTTGCTTATTTGTATGTTCTTGAAGGAAAATAATTTAAGTACAGCATTTGTAAAGTAAAAAGATTAATGTCCGGAAAACCCTTCCGTCAGCTATTTACCGTCAATCCGTACCTTGGCAGCGCCATAATAAAGATAATTACATTAAAAAGCAGCAATTCTGAAATTCGCTAACTGACAGTTTCATTACCATATCATGCGAGATTTTTTTTTGTTTCGCGGCTAATCAAAGGGTACGTACCTCTTTTGAGTGTCCTCTTTAATTCTTAGGCTTCCCCTGATCTAACCCATCGTTTCACACACGTAGGTTGATGTGATTGTTTCGTAAAATCTTAATATTAAGGAATTTTAGCAGAAAGCTCTTTCTCTCCAATAACAATGCTAGGCATACGCGAAGCAATCAAAGAGGATTGGTTATTGTTATGAGAATGCAGAAACTTTCTGCAAATACTCCCTAATGTCATAATCTATTCGCAAGTAAATTGTATTATCTTAAATTTAGCGACCTTAGAGAATGAGTTATTGATAAATACAATCATGTGTGCAAATAGATAGGGTTAACGATTCATCTGCAGACAATCTCTAAAACTGGCAAGTTTGCTTATATATAATGTCCGCAGAGTAACAGTTGAATATATTTGAACCAACATATAATTTAGGTATACTGCGTTCATAAAGCGCGGTGTAATTATCAAATATTTTAATCTGCCACTCGTTAATAGCTGCATGTTGGTACACAAAATTGAGAGACATTTATATGCCCTCAGTAATCGATGACAGGTTCAACTAATGTGCCCCGAGATTTACGTTCCTTAAACGCATTTCAATAAAATATTTATCATATCCTCGCTTTAATTTTCGATCAATTGTTTAGCCTGAAAGTCTATGTGTTTGCGTCGAAAGGTGTACATATGTTAGAATTTGTTTTTCGAGAAGTATACCGTTCATCGAGCAGTTTGAGGCAGATTTTAAAATTTTGCAACTATGCCAAATTAGCGCCTACTCCACACTGATTTCCAAGTCTATTCCAGACCCTATTAACCTCAAGGCAGACTCACTCAACTCTCGTGAAATATTAGTGAGCTGGGGCGTCTCCGGCCATGCTGAATTCTTCGGGTGAGTCAATCTTTATTGAATAAACTCTGTTAACATTGTTCCACGTAAGACAAGTCTGGTACTCATATATACTGCGTAATAGTTCTTCACTTTTATCTGTCTGTTTTCTGTTACACATCAAACTAATATTTACAGTATATGCGTTCACGTCACCTTTCTTTGGTATTATGGTTCTTGCACTTTAACAGAATGGGTTTTTGGGCTGCATTTTATGGAAAAGCCGTAATGCTCGAGTGTGAGATTGCGTATACAAAAATTAGGGGGCGAGTTTGAGCGTTATAAATAAAAGAAATGTGGGGAATGCAAGCAAACAATATGTATAAGTTTAGAAATTTTTACCTGGTAACCTTAGGTCACCAGGTTATAATTCGCATATTCATTAACTCAGTTTCACTACACATTTTCTTTTTTGATTTCAACAGCAGCCGGAGTGGAATACTGACTAGTTATTTCTTATTTTTATAATTAATATCAACATCGTTGCGTCGCCAGAATTATTATTGAGTTGTCATTCCGTTCCTGCCAGTCCTTTCATCGCAGTTTTAGCTAGAAACTAGACGTCTTGAATTACAAATATGTACTCTAACCAGAAAATGCCAAGATAATGAAACTGTTAACGCTGCTTCAGGAAGCTGCATCTTCAGAACGACCGGTTATACTACGACTGCTCACGACGAGATCTACCGTGCGCTTCCGCGACATTGGAGATCCCACGCAGTGTGTCAGAGTAAACCACAACGCGACTCGAACTCTAAAAAGAGAGTGTAGTGGGGGTACACCACAGAGGATGAAGTGCTTGTCCCTTTGCGGGAATATCGGTACTCCCACAAGGTATGTATGTGTGTGCACCCGTATGTGTGCACCGGTTGTTGTGGTGCACACGTACACCTTTTTCTACAATTAATCTAACGTCGAAGGAGAACACAGGTACACCCCATTCACATGGTGTACGGCTACACCTCTTCCTAGACGCAATGAAATGAAAGGGAACACAGATGTTCTCCATTCGAAAGTGTGCCATTGTACTGCTTCATTAACCCGCCTCACTCAAAGGGAAACACAGAAGCACCCTCTACTCGATAGTTGTACCACTACTCCCCTTTCTATACCTACTTCCTCTAAGTGGAACACAGGAGCCTCCTATTCAATGACGCACTGTTACACCTCTCTACACCCACTGAACTTAAAGGGAACACAAATGCAACCACATTCAAAGGTGCACCGTTACACAACTTTACGCACCCGCTACATAATTAGCACTCATAAACATACTTAAAACATCAAGAAAACCCTTAAAAATGTACGCGCCCAGGTGATTTGCAAAAGGCAGGTAAATAGACACAGGGATTGTTTTCGAATTTCCTAGAAGTTTATTAGACAGCCTATTCCTTAAACAAGTAACAAACTTGCAAGCAATCCGTGCATCTGAAGAGGTACAACGAAGCTGCTACACAACTGAGAAGATGACTAAGCAAATAAGAACCGGGGTGATTCTTAGGTAGTGTCTATTATCCTAGCAGACGGCAGCAGTATTTCCCCGAAGTTCTACCGCGGTAGCCACTCGATTGGCGGTACAATCACTTCATTGAACGACGTTTCATCGACACGCGATGTTTCATAGACAGCTCAGATTAGATGTCCTATATTAGCTTATTTTCTTTTTTCTTGTAATGAGCCGCCCCAGACTGTATCTGCAAAGTGACGTGTACGGGCGGGACAGATGGGTCAGCATTTTTGTGATGAGCCGCCGGTCTGCCGCAGACTGTCGCCACGAAGCGGCGTGAACGAGTGGGCTGGGACGGTGAGCATGCTCCCAGAGATACATGCGTGACGAAATGTCCGCACAGCGTGTATGGATGGAACGTTAGTGACGATGAAAACGTTAGTGTCGACGAAACGTGTCTACAAAACGTGTATCAACGAAAAGGTGTCTATGTAGCGTGTCTTCCACAAAACTCCGGGAGAATAAGAAAGTCAGTATTCTACCTGCCGTTGTCACATAATTTTAGGCAGCTAATGGCAGACGACTGCCGATAGGAATTTCGAGGAAATTATTCTCCCGGCTGCTAGAAAATAGACACTGCCTAATCTCTAGATAGGTATCTGGAACGGAACGGTCAATTGTTGCAAAGGTAGTAGTTGTAGCGCAATTTACGATAAAAATACCGGACTTGAAAGATGTAATCATAGATATATGTCGGCTGCACTGAAGTCTTGAATGTCCGTCTTTCGTTATCGTAAATTATAAACCAACACGCTCAAACCATCTACAGAAGAAAGGGGTCCGTGAAGATTCAACACGATGTGGCAGAAGTAGTCATTTGCCGAACTGAACATTAAGCGCATCACGAGAATATACTGGGCTTTTATTGAAGAAATCTGCTGTTGCCGATATACGCGTAGTACATGTTCAAACACTGGTAGCCTTGGTACACTTCGAATATTTTGTCGTGGACGAAATCTACACCAGCCCCGCAGGTCGCAGCACAGCACACAAGAAGCCAGGCCGTAAAGAGGCATTCCGGGATTAGAAAAAGCTACTACGTCATCCAGAACCTTTACCACGTGATCCCGCTCCTGCCGTTAGCCCATGCCCAAAGAGCAGAGTCAAGTGATAAAAAAGCCTCCGGTTGATTAGTCCGGCGACTGGGCACTTCTTTCACGCTTTCAGCTTAGGGAAGGAGAGAAAATAAAGAAACAGTAGGAAAGCAGCAGCTCCTTCAAGGCCAAAGGACGGCACACAAAGGCTCAACTTTAGGGCGTGCGACAATGAACTACAAGAGTCATCCATCTTCTGAGGCAGCATGCAACAATACCAACTCGCATACTTTTTTACAACGAGAGGACCTGTCACTTACATCCTTCTTGAAAGTCCGACCCAAGGTTGATACTGCAGTGGATGCTATTGCTTCGTGGCCTTCTGCCTTCAGGCTGGTGCCGTGCTCTGCCTTCTCTCTAGCTTGGAGACTGCAGTCACGTGACTCTACCCGGAGACACGATTGGCCTAAAACAAGTATAGCATCTACTCTGCTGTTAATACCGAGTGAACAGGACAGCTCCATACTTCCAAAGAAACTGCCCAGCCCAAAGGTGACCCCAAAAACGGGACGTTTGAAGATCCTATGTTTTACGCCGTATAGGCTATAGCCCACAGTTATAGTATAAGGTGAAGAATTAATCGCGATCACGTTGACCGCGACCAGGTTGACTCGGACCGCGTCCGCTCTGCTAAGATTTGAGCGCAGGACTCTCGAGCAGCCTTAGCTTGCTGATGATGCAGGACGCTGCTTTATCGTTGAGAATCCTTTGCCGTGCGAACGCGAAAACGTTCTCGTGATCCGTGCACACTCTACGCAGCGGCGCCTGTCAGCGACCGGCCGCGCAGCAATCGCAAACCTTTCTGGCGCCTGTTGGCAGTCTGCGAGCGCCGGCGAGTTCATCGTCGTGACTTGAATGCGAGCATTTTGCTCACTCTAGTACAGCGAGCCTCACTGGCGTCTAATCACCACGATAGCGTCAATAGCACTGACGGCGCTGCCCGCCACCCGCCAACAACCACGTTGCCAGCAACCAAACCAGCGCCTGAGCATCTTCGTCGCCATGTTAATTGTCTTTTTCTTTGACGTGTGGTTCGATTTTGAACGTTTCGATTTCGGCTTCAATCGAAGCTACTGAACTAACTCGCCTGCATGAACCAACTCGCCGTCGCAACTGATTTATTAGCTTTCATTGGCGCAGAAATAATTATCCTAGCATATATTTAAAACATTACTGAGGCAACCTTAATTTTAATCAATATATAAGAGCCGTCATCTGTAGCCTCCTCCAAACACAAAGCCCGAAAGATCCAACCTATATCCGATCCGGGCACAAGCTGATCAGGGCGCGTGGCTAGCGTAGTTGCGTACTAATGGTGAACAGCACTCGTAGATCCAAGCGCTTTCCAAAATCCGCGAGAAAGGCAAATTCCCTCCGTGGACACCTCCGAATCAACCAATTGAAGATGGACTCCGGATTTTGAGCGACCCACCGACTCGCCCGAGACGATCGGAGGTTCAAAATGGCCGCTGCTCGAACTGCGACCGACGAACGCCTCAGTCGACTGACCATACCCGACGACCAGTCACAACTGTCACTGTTCAGCTGCACAAATAACACGCGACACTGGCCAGGGCGAAAATATCCGTACCATGGAGCCCGAGTCACAAGCAGACATGTACGTACAAGTTACTTAAAAAAAGTAATTAAGTTAAGTTGCTGAGTATTGACGTCAAAGGTAATTTGAGTGAGAGTAGAAATTACTCAAAACAGAAAATAATTAAAGAAAATTATTAATTACCACCAAAAAGTAGCGAATTACTTTTGAAGTTACTTTTGAAGTTACATTTATATGTTTCTTGTATGGTCAAAGAAAGTACAGAGGTTTTGATCCGTTAGCGAAATTGTGCTAGCCAAATATGAATCGTTTTTTTTTTCACAGAAATGTTTTAAGTGCGGGCTCTTGCTTCTGCGTACTTAATTGTTTATTACTTTCTTATTTGTTTGATCAATGTGTACTGCGTGCGAGATGTGTCATTTTGAACTGTAAAGTTTAGCACTGTCTGACTTGGTTTTTTAGACAGTGTTTGGTTGTTTACAGTGTTGCATAAAGTACATCTAAAGAGGTACTTGAAGTAAACTACGAAGTAAATTAGAGGGGGGGGGGGGGCTTGTGAGAAAAGTTTGGAGGGTTTCGGACTCTCCAGACAATCTTCTCCCCCTCCCCCTCTTCTATGCGAGCACATGCTTCCCCCTGCTGCCAATATCAGCTGGTGCTTCCAGCCTCTTATCTCCTTTGTGCAGGAATGTTTGTTGATTGGAAAAACAACCACTAAAATTCGAAAGTAATTTGTAACTTGAGTAGTAGTTACTCGGTAAAAAGTAATAAGTAAACTACTAATTACCGAAATAAAAAATGTAATTGAAAGTTGCCTTCACCATCTGTAGTAAAGTAGTTAAACTACAGTAACTTGAGTAGAGTAGTTGAACTTACGTACAAGTCTGAAAGTCGCAAGTAACGAGGAAGACGTCGCGTTCGGCACCGTCACATATACCTTTCGGCCGCCTCAAAGCGGTGAGGCACGCTGCAGCGATCGCCGACCTGTGGAGTTCAGATAGGTAGTAACGCTGCTAATCAACACAAAGAGGTAACAAACCATCACTTGCACGGTCGTTGCCTAATCTGTTCTTGATTTATTGTACGAGAAAAACGTCGGCGGCATGCAGCGTAAAAAAGTAAACAATCGGTGGCTTCAAAATAAACAGCCCTAACCTTGCGCCTGCCTCCGCATTTTCCGCGTTGTTCTTTTCTCGTTCTTCTCTCTCTATCACAGATGTCGGTAAGACGATCTCGCCACGCTCCGGTCCCGGCTTTGTATCCCTGATCTACGCGAGGTAGAAGCAACCGAGCCAAGCTCCCAATCACGCGCAAAGCAAATCAACGCATCCGAACAGATAGATCAACTCGACGGCCCGGCCGGTCAGGCGACATGCGGCGACCTCGCCAGCCTTCGCTGCACATGCGTACCGCTCAGTTAAAGGGAAATGACGTAGGGCGCTCTTGTCAGCTTCCGGCCAAGATCTGTGGGATTCCACTTGGCGGCTGTTGGCACGAGTTGGGGCGCTCCACCATCCGGGCGCTGCCAGAGATCTACGAACGGAAGATGACCATTTCCAGCTAGATTCGCAAAGGTGAATATGCGTGGGGCTCAAATAGAGCGCTTTTGGAGCGCCCAGTACCCTCGGAGCGGACTTCACCGCAAGCTGGGCGCACTGATACACCTAGAGGTTTTTAAGGAAGAGGAGGATGCCTCTGGGATCGGCGTGCAAGTACACAGGCTGGGTAACTGAGGGTGCAGGCCTTCCAGAGAAAGGGGTGCTTGTTCGCCCCATGCGCATGACTACACCCTCTTTTTTTTCTCAGTGTAGGCCAACTCGATACGCAGGGCATCTCGTACGAGAAATTCTTGTTAACCCGGAATACTCGTCTTACGTAACACTCCTATTAGGGACACCATTTTAATGCGAAAGCATTAACTGTCCCATAGAGCGAGCCGATGTCATCAGCCGCGCCATAGACGGCAGATAAATTCCCGAAGCCACGATCTGAGGCATCCCAGACGTGAAAAAGTTCCCATGTAAAACTCCACCCAGAACGGCGTACGATATGAAGCCGACGCGCGTCAGTTTCAATTAGCACCACCCCTGGCGCTGAGTGCCCGCACCAGATCAGAAACGCACGAGGCGCCGAGAGGATTAGAAGCGGCTTTGGTGCCGAAGGGGTCAGAAGCGGCCGCGGCAGCGAAGCACCGACATTCATGCTTTCGCGTCACAGCTCACCTGAAGAAGTGTTTTAGGTGTACCTCGTGCTTTATACAATGTGGCGAGACTTCAGTTTCGTAATAGGATAATCTCAATGTTTCCAACAGTGACATCCACAATTTGAGTTGGAAGCGAAATAATTATAATGACCTATATGACACCCGGAAATTCTACATCGGTTAGGAAATAAATCATCGAATATCTACACATGCTCCCAATCATACATTAATTTATGTATTTTGAAACTAGAACCACAACTGCAGGCTGGGCGTGGAGCTTTGACACTGGACTCTTTTCGCGTGAACCTTCAATCGACAATCGTCTTTTAAGCTGCTCACTCGCGCGCTTTAACGTTTATGTCGTACACAGAACAACATGTTGGTATTGCTTGTTTGTTTTCTTCAAATATGTAATTACAGTATTAACCGTCTTCAGAACTAGCATGCTAAATCCTGAGGATGTTAGGCTTGACAATATGACATTAAAAGATTAAGTCAGTAAGAGAACTAATTGTGTATTTATTTAGCTTATGCAGATCATACAAACATCTTTCGTATATAAACGAACGTCTCTTGAAATCTTCCCAAAGCCAGCATACTGCAAATGTCCACCTGTTGTGTCAAAAGTATGGTATCAGAGATGCGGTGCGCACTTTTGGCTAATCAGTCCTTCCGGGAGGCGCAGATCCTCGACGACGATATCCCATGTGCCCGATGGACACAACACCAGTTGAACGCGGGCGCAGCGAGTGGTTGATAGATGGATTGACTTGCAGCTCCTCGGGGGAAGCTAAAAAAAGCCGTGAAGAGGAGACCGCCGTCCGGTCACCTTGCACCGGGCAGTCGAAGGTCATAGAGGCACGATACAGATGCAGATGCATGACACACACTTCGAAGCGCATGTAATCCAAGAGCCGCACAATGAGGTCGATCGCCTTAGGAGTCCTTTTCCCCCGAGGGCTTCTTTCCACGCGATCGGCTTCATATCGGCTAGCCGGCATCTGGCATCTTGAACCGGCCATTCGGGATTCATCTGGAGAGAGCTGGTCGTCGCTCGGCGTACCCAGAATGCGGATGATCGCTGAAGAGCTGGACCAGGCTATTCTCACCGGGAAAGAGGGGTCTGGGGATGAAGAACTCAGCGAAGACGCTGCCCGTACACCAGGCACCGACCGTGGTGGTGTAGTCGGTGGCACCCAGTACAAGCTCGGGAGCCCGGTAGTAGCGGGAACAGATGTGTGCCACGCTTGGCCTGCCCCTTGGCCAGGAACTTGGCTGAACCGAAATCGCGCACCTTGACAACCCACAGGTCGGGGTCGCACAGTAGATTCTGTGTCTTGATGCCTCTGTTGCGGATCCCAGCTTGTGGATGTAGAATGGAATGGCAATCTGGGCTAGTTGGTTCATGATAACTTTCAGGGCGCCGAAAATACACAAGGACAAGAAACAAGAAAGGAGACGACAACAAGGCGCACTCGCAACTAGCGTTTATGGAAAAAACCACTCTCTTATATGCTCATGGCAAACAACACAGTCATAATGCACAGTCATACTACATCCGGTGTAGCCCCCTTCGTAAAAAAGCGTGCTCTTTTGCCGATAGTGACACAGACGTGTCACTAATGCAGTCCTTGCCTTTTTCTTTTATTTCAAAGGCCTCGTGCAGCTCCCTCGATATCCGATCGGCGTATCTGGCCAAAAACCTTGTGTCACTAAATGACGGTGTGCATGAGCAACGGCTGCAGTGCGTGGCGAGGTGTCCCGACGGGGTAGCCCGTGTGGCCGCAGCATGTTCGCGGGCGCGATCATTAAAACATCTGCCCGTTTGGCCAATGTACGATGATCCGCATGACATGGGGATTTCGTATATGACGCCCGTGGCACATTCCGTGTACCTGTTGCGGTGCTTCGTAATGCAAGGATCTGCAGACTCACGGGGATTGTTGATTCTGCGACACAGTCTCGATAGTTTGTTTGGTGCGGAGAACACAATAGGCACATCGTACCTATCAGCAACCTTTTTAAGATTGTGGGTTAGTGAGTGTACATAGGGGATTACCACCGGCCTCACTGCTGCTCTTTCACGGGGCTGCCTCCGTGTGCCTTTAAACTTTTTTATTAGGGTGTCCGCTACATCCACCAGAACTCTCTGCGGGTAGCCCGCTTTCTGCAACCTCGCTGCCTGTCTCGTGAAGCTCGCTTGAGCAGTGTGTGCACATGATCTTCTTAGTGACGCCTCGAGACAACTAGATGCGATTCCTCTTTTTACAAGTTTCGAATGGGCCGAGCTGAACGGAAGGATGCCCTTCTTAGATCGTGGCTCATATGTCCAGCATATGTGATTTCTTTCAAGACTTAGCCTGAGGTCCAAGAACTGTAATTGCCCGTTCACTGGCTCTTCATGCGTGAACGACAACCCATCCCCGCAGGACCTAAATATGTCAAGCACTTCTTCAACCCCGCAGCTCGGTGCGTCAGCGGGTCTGCCGAGTACAAGAAAGTCGTCCACATATCTGAAGATGCGACACCGGTTCGCGTCGCCCAACCTCTCGGCAATCTTTCTTCCGCACACACTCAAAAAAATATTGGACAGTATCGGCGCAACACAAGACCCGATGCATATTCCCCTCTTCTGCACATACATCTCTCCCTCAAAAGGCACGAACATGCTCTCTAGGTAAAATGCCAAAAGTTCCAAAAAATGATCAACGGAAATGCCGCAAGAGGCTTGGAACGGTAGAACACCGTTTCGTTCAATGCACTCTCTGACAGACTCAAACAGGGGTTTGTGCTCAATCGAGTAAAACAGATCTACAACGTCGATCGAAAAAGCGCTGCGCATTCCGTGTTCTTCATCACTCAGGTAATCGATGATGCAGTCTGAATTTCGCGCAAAAAACGGATCATGCAATTCCAGCGAGGTCAAATACTTGCAAAGGTAGCTGGCAACATGAGCCTGCCATGAACCCCTCTCCGTGACAATAGCCCTGAAGGGGATATCTGTCTTGTGTGTTTTCGCGGTAAAGAAAATGTCAAGTTGAAGGTTCTTACTGGACTTGGCACTCTTTAGCAGTCCCGTTAGTTCCAATGCACCACACATTTCCATAGCGCGGGATTTCACCTTGGCTAGTGGGCCTGGTCTCACTCGTTTGAAGTTCTTCTGGATGGCTTCCTTTGCTTTGGTTTTGTAGAGGGCTTCAGGCAGGACCACGAAGCCTCCTTCTTTGTCCGAAGTGAGGAGCTTGAGGTTGTGCTCCAAAAAGTGGTCGACGATGGTGTTGGTCTTGAACTTCCTAGTCGTTTTGCCCTCCAGGCGTTGCAGGACATCCACGCCATCGGCTACACACCTTTCTCTGTCTTCGGGTTTGGCTTTGTCTCCCATCCATCTTATCAGCGACAGCTTTAAAACGGGATTCATGCACGGTTCCTGGCTGTACTTCGGCCCTTTATCCAAGCAGTCCTTGATTTGCTTTGGCAGTATTACGTCTCCAAGCACGGTTACCTCCTGCTGCCCACCTTCGTTGCGTCTGGTGTTCTTCGCCAGCGTCATTCTTGTTTGCTGCCAGAAGACCTCCGTGTACTGGGCTGCCGTCCGGAGGTGGAGTTTGTAGTTTCTTTCAGCGCTGCTCTCATTCACACTGAGGGCGTGGCACTTGATCCTTAGGACGTCTCTGTACCTTCCCACCTGCTTCCAAGACTCCGACCTCAGGATCCTGCATATCCTCTTGGCATGGCCAGTCGACGGTTGTGCTCCGTTGAAGAGGGCGACGACTTCGCGCGGGTAGCTTCCGTGCCGGATGGCATAGCTGTATTGCCTGGCGCGGCAGCACTCAATCGCAATTAAGTTAATAAGGGGATAAACTGTATGGTAGGTGGTGGTAGAACATAGAACAGAGCCCGATGTAAAAGAAATGTACTGCATTAGAATGGCAATCTGGGCTAGTTGGTTCATGATAACTTTCAGGGCGCCGAAAATACACAAGGACAAGAAACAAGAAAGGAGACGACAACAAGGCGCACTCGCAACTAGCGTTTATGGAAAAAACCACTCTCTTATATGCTCATGGCAAACAACACAGTCATAATGCACAGTCATACTACATCCGGTGTAGCCCCCTTCGTAAAAAAGTGTGCTCTTTTGCCGATAGTGACACAGACGTGTCACTAATGCAGTCCTTGCCTTTTTCTTTTATTTCAAAGGCCTCGTGCAGCTCCCTCGATATCCGATCGGCGTATCTGGCCAAAAACCTTGTGTCACTAAATGACGGTGTGCATGAGCAACGGCTGCAGTGCGTGGCGAGGTGTCCCGACGGGGTAGCCCGTGTGGCCGCAGCATGTTCGCGGGCGCGATCATTAAAACATCTGCCCGTTTGGCCAATGTACGATGATCCGCATGACATGGGGATTTCGTATATGACGCCCGTGGCACATTCCGTGTACCTGTTGCGGTGCTTCGTAATGCAAGGATCTGCAGACTCACGGGGATTGTTGATTCTGCGACACAGTCTCGATAGTTTGTTTGGTGCGGAGAACACAATAGGCACATCGTACCTATCAGCAACCTTTTTAAGATTGTGGGTTAGTGAGTGTACATAGGGGATTACCACCGGCCTCACTGCTGCTCTTTCACGGGGCTGCCTCCGTGTGCCTTTAAACTTTTTTATTAGGGTGTCCGCTACATCCACCAGAACTCTCTGCGGGTAGCCCGCTTTCTGCAACCTCGCTGCCTGTCTCGTGAAGCTCGCTTGAGCAGTGTGTGCACATGATCTTCTTAGTGACGCCTCGAGACAACTAGATGCGATTCCTCTTTTTACAAGTTTCGAATGGGCCGAGCTGAACGGAAGGATGCCCTTCTTAGATCGTGGCTCATATGTCCAGCATATGTGATTTCTTTCAAGACTTAGCCTGAGGTCCAAGAACTGTAATTGCCCGTTCACTGGCTCTTCATGCGTGAACGACAACCCATCCCCGCAGGACCTAAATATGTCAAGCACTTCTTAAACCCCGCAGCTCGTTGCGTCAGCGGGTCTGCCGAGTACAAGAAAATCGTCCACACATCCTCTGAAGATGCGACACCGGTTCGCGTCGCCCAACCTCTCGGCAATCTTTCTTCCGCACACACTCAAAAAATATTGAACAGTATCGGCGCAACACAAGACCCGACACACACTGCTCAAGCGAGCTTCACGAGACAGGCAGCGAGGTTGCAGAAAGCGGGCTACCCGCAGAGAGTTCTGGTGGATGTAGCGGACACCCTAATAAAAAGTTTAAAGGCACACGGAGGCAGCCCCGTGAAAGAGCAGCAGTGAGGCCGGTGGTAATCCCCTATGTACACTCACTAACCCACAATCTTAAAAAGGTTGCTGATAGGTACGATGTGCCTATTGTGTTCTCCGCACCAAACAAACTATCGAGACTGTGTCGCAGAATCAACAATCCACGTGAGTCTGCAGATCCTTGCATTACGAAGCACCGCAACAGGTACACGGAATGTGCCACGGGCGTCATATACGAAATCCCCATGTCATGCGGATCATCGTACATTGGCCAAACGGGCAGATGTTTTAATGATCGCGCCCGCGAACATGCTGCGGCCACACGGGCTACCCCGTCGGGACACCTCGCCACGCACTGCAGCCGTTGCTCATGCACACCGTCATTTAGTGACACAAGGTTTTTGGCCAGATACGCCGATCGGATATCGAGGGAGCTGCATGAGGCCTTTGAAATAAAAGAAAAAGGCAAGGACTGCATTAGTGACACGTCTGTGTCACTATCGGCAAAAGAGCACGCTTTTTTACGAAGGGGGCTACACCGGATGTAGTATGACTGTGCATTATGACTGTGTTGTTTGCCATGAGCATATAAGAGAGTGGTTTTTTCCATAAACGCTAGTTGCGAGTGCGCCTTGTTGTCGTCTCCTTTCTTGTTTCTTGTCCTTGTGTATTTTCGGCGCCCTGAATGTTACGTTGTGGATGTAGGCTAGCCCGCGAAGTACAGTCGCCGGCCATATGAGCTCCCCAGGCCGAACGCCGACCGGAGCAGCGAAATCCCTGCATGCGGAGTGTCGAGCGTTGCCGCGTTCTGGGAGCCGGGCTATTGGGACCAAGCCATTTCGTTATCAAAAGGGTGGACGCAGGAAGTTTAGTAGCATTCCGCGTTTTGGAACGTGAATCTGAAGCACGGCTGATTACAATCCCGCTTGCGGTTGTAGGTAAACGCAGACGGCTTATCGAAATTCTTCACTGCGTAATATCTCTGACGTGTTATATGCTACTTTTGTATTTGCAAAACCGGTTAGTCATTTTAAAGATTTCCTACCCGAAGAGTAATCCTACGCACAAGCTTTCTTACAATCTTTCTTAAACCTAGACTAGACAATGACAAGCGATTTTGAAATAATTTATTTAATCTATAAGGATATGCTATACATAAAAAAAAGATTGTGCCGAAGCAGAATAAAGATTCAGGCACTTTCATAAACGCGCTTTATCGAGGAGACGCTACTGTTCTGCGCTCAGTAGCGTGTTGCTACGCCAAGGGTACTGAGAACGTCTCGCAAGCGTTTGGGAAGAGAGTCATACAAAGTTGGGCACAGGTCTGGGCTCTCTCCCAGCTTGTCCCAATCTTCGCAAACGGCCTCCCAAAGCTTTTTTTTTTTTTTGAAGCGTGGTGCAGCTGACGCTTTCGAAAGATTCCTCTTCATAATTCTCCAGGCGTTTTCAATTATGCTAAAGTCCGGGGACTTGGCGGGCCACGGAAGCTGGGAAATACACAGGTCCTCGAGCGTCTTCTTGACATGTACCGACGTGTGCACTGGGCAGTTGTTCTGTTGCAAAATGAAGAGTCCTTCCGGAAATGGCCCATTCAAAAGAAATGGCAGCTTGCGTGACCTAAGAATTCGCCATATTTCTCTGCAGCCAACTTTCCGTCAATTTTAACCCGGGGTCCAAGTCCCTGGCAAGTGACGGTGCCCCAAACATTGACAGAGGAGCGCCTGCTATCTTCGACCGGCAGCGTGTATTCCACGTCGTGGCTGTGAAGTAAAAGACATGGCAATTATCAGTAATAGTATTGTCCCATAGTTATCAAAAACAGTGAAAAAACACGTTAAACACCACCGTAAATCATGCATATTTGATCGTTGCGCCGTTAGTGTCTTTTATGCTTTGCTTTTACGTTTCGGACGCATCGGTTCAGGACACAATCTTTAATATAAGCTAAGGCACGTGAGATAATGGTTTCAACGATTTTGACATTATTTAGATCCACTTAAAAACTGATAAGAACAATGTCACAATAACTTTTGTTCACTTTACAGCAGCTCACACTAATAACAAACATTTTATGGTTTCTGTTTAGTTCAGTTTCTGATATGATCGGGTATATTCTGAAGGTTTTATGCTAACGAGATCTCACCGCCTGAAGTCAGGCGGTCAAGCACGTCGTTGCTGGTCGCATACAGTGCAAAAGGTGCACTCGTCGGTGAACACGACCCTCTTCCAATGCTCCAGTGTCCATGTGGAATGCTCCCGAGCAAACGTCAAGACGCAGTTGCTTGTGCCTAAATGTCAAGAATGGTTTCTGGCGTGCCACGCGCGAACGATCAAAGTCCAGCTCGTCGAAGTCTTCTTCTTATGGTCTTTTCGCTCACCCGAAGTCCGAGCTCCTGCTGTATCTCCTTAATTGTAATTGTCGGTTTGTCAACCACCGCTGCAGTTATCCACTCATCCTCACTCGGAGTTGTAGATGATGGCCGACGTGCGTGTGGTGAATCGTGAATCCGGCCTTCGTCGCGGAAAGCGCGGACAATCGCGAGTGACGGTTTTCACATTGCAATCAACTCTTGAAGCAATGTCTTGCCTGCTTTGTCCAATTTCAGCAAGCGCGATTATTTTATGTCTTGTCTCCTGCGAAACACGTGACATAGCAATGCAACTTTGTGGCAACCGGAATAATGCTTTCGCCTTTTATACCCCAACACACGTCTAAAATAGGCTTTTCACACGGAACGTGAATCATAAGCGACCAATAGAGTTGCACCTTTTATTTAAATTCATTGTGAATCATCTCGATGGTCAGAGCCATCCGTGCTTATCTGTGACAATGGCGCCAAAAGAGCATGACGATATTCAGATGCGCAGAGGTGTGTAAAGTCCGGCCAAAGTGACATAGTCTTTTGTGTTCAATCAAGAAACCAAATGTCTGTTCCTAGAAAGGACAAGTTGCATTCTCTAAGAAAATTAACTGAAAACATTTGATGAGGTAGGCATGATAATATTTTTATGCACATCATGGTTACCAAAATATTTTATATCAAGCCCAATTATTACCGCTTCCCCCTTTTCTGTATCAATGAGATCATGACCGTCACGTGCAACTGTTGCGAGACATTCTCTACACGATGACTTTGCAGATGATGGCTTCCTGGTCGGCCACTTCTCGCTTGCCGATGGATCATTGTTTTCATGCCTAATATTATATTAAACATAGGGTATTTACATTTGTAGGCATCGATCGAAAACTGATGCTTTATCTACGCCTCAAGCAAGCTCCAGTTTATCAGCTGTTATAACATCATCTCCGAACACTTGGGGCCAACACCCGAAGGCGGCAATTCTAATCGGCCATGCTATTGTGATTCCTACTTCTAAAGGCTGGAATCCCGATCAGAGCTATGCGCCCACCCCTTTGATAATGGAATGGTTTGGCCCCAATAGCCCGGCTCCCAGAACGCGGCAACGCTCGTCGCGCCGCATGCGGGATTTTCGCTGCTCCGGTCGGCGTTCGGCCGGGGAGCTCATATGGCCGGCGACTGTACCTGGTACATCAACAGCTGATGAAAAAGAGCTGGAAACGTCTGCTTGCTCTGGTTAATAAATAAATAAATAATAAATATTTTATTGTCTCTGTTTTCAACACGGTACATATGCCGGCCCGCAAAAGCATGGGTATGCTTGTCTGCGGGACCTGGCGTCCAACAGGTTGCTTACATAGTTATAACAAAGCATGCATTATTTGTAAGCAACAAAACAAAACTAAACTATGAGAATTATACCTGACAAGAAAACAAGCGAAAAATGTGGTCATTTTCAATCACCTATCGACTGACAGCACCATTTTCTCAAGTCTTGTATTACTCTATTTAGAGAATCCAGGCTATGAAGCTCTTCTGGTAACTTATTGAAATAAAAAGGAACATAGTATGACCTTGTATTATTTTCATATTTAGTATAAATCCTAGGAAGAATAAACTTTTCTGTTCGCCTCAGAATTCGTTCTTTTGTTAAAGGAATTTTAAAATCACTATTGAAGTAATGTTTTACCAAAAATACATAACAGTGCAACCTCTGTAGTAGTTAACACTATCGCGGCATTCATTTTCTCATCTTTCTCTACTTCTTCGTACATTGTCCCATTTGTGATATATTACGTGCAATTTTATAGAGTATATTATAGATATTTTTTAATAGCTGGAACGCATTCCGTATAACGAGATTCCATAACGTAGGATAGACTCACCCAGTGCGTTTTATACCCTCCTTCTCAGAGAAACGTTCGTCACACTAGGCAACCTGTACAAATAGGCTGAGACGGCTCTCATTTTTTATGATATATTCCACATGATCATTTCATAAAAGATTTACATCCAGATGAATCCCTAAATGTTTGGTTGTTTGAACATAATCTTAAGGTACGCAGCTACAGGTTTTGCAAGTATCTGAATGAAGGAACAGTGGAGTTGACAAGTTAAAATTGTTTGTACGGACTATGGAAACAGATCAACTTTGCTTTACTAGAATTAACAAAAATATGATTGTCAGAAAACCATGTCATTAATAATTCGATATCTTTCTGGAAAATTGAAAGTGCGCTTGTTTCATCGCTATGTTCCAATACCAGGGCTGTATCGTCTGCATATTGATATACTCGAGATGCAAGAGGCAGTGCTCCAATTTGATTTACTTAAATATTAAACAGTAAAGGTTCTATTGTTGATCCCTGTGGTACTCCCGATTTAATCCGTATTACGTTACTTCTAAAGTCTCTTATTTTAACCAACTGATATCTGTCTGTAATGTAATCCTGCAGATATTTATTGAAAGGCCCACTAAAACCCATATTTCTTAGCTTTAATAAAAGTTTTTCATGATCCATTGTTTCAAAAGCTTTTGTCAAATCGAGAAAAAGGGCTAACGCAAAATGATTATTGTCTAGACTGCAGCTGACATAATCTGTAAAATCTTGCAGCAAAAGTTCAGTGCTCTTATTTTTACTAAATCCGTACTGGGATGAGTGTATTAAATCATACTTTTCCCAATATGAAGTCATTACACTGAATACCATTTTTTTCATAATCCGTGCTATAACTGGCAGTATAGAAATAGGTATGTACATTTGAAACGTCCTTTCTATCACCATTTTGTATAACGGTCTAACTATAGCGGTTTTCAACTCTACCGGGACTTGCCCCGTCATAAAACAGTCGTTTATTATTTGTAATATAACTTCTTTTAGTTAAAAAATATTATGTTGAATATTCCTTAAGCGCATTTTATCATTCCCCGCAGGTTTTGCCAGTGACATATTTTGTATTACACCTTCAAGGTGTATTTCTGTCATCTGTGGTAAGTATGCGGAATGTAAACTACTGTCGTAATCATCTGGTCCTACTCCCTGATATCTTATTTTTCTCAGATCAGTGATCCTTTGAGCAAAAGAACCGTTAAATAAATTACACAATGAGATAATGTCATTGTTTTCAAAAGCCTTTGCAATTGTATCATCAATTGTTTGCTTCCTTTTGAGCCAGTGATTTGGTTGATCAAGTCCCACGTCTTCTTTAGGTTTCCCTGGCATTTCTAAAATCTTTTTGTGTTATAATACTTTTTGCTGGTCTTATTTTCGCGGTTACCTTATTACGTTACTTTCGAAATTCTGCTCTTATTTGAGTATTATCGGGGTTTGCCTTACATATATTCAATAACCTATCTTTTTCACGGCATAGTGTCATGATTTCATCATTTATCTATACATTTCCTGGTTTTCTTTGTTTCAGTTCCACTGTTTTCAAACACTGTTCGTAAATGGACCTCATCTTGTCACTGAACCTTTGGCAAGCAGTAATATGATTGTATTGCAATAGTGATCCCCAATTATATGCTCTTATCATTTTGTCAATTCTGCTACTGTGTAGAATGCGTTTCATGGACCGTATGTTCGGTTCCCCTAGAATTTACTCCCAATATAGTCAGAGCTACAAAATAGTGGTCGGCAACTTTTTGCCTAATCACCTCTGAAATAACTTGAGATCGGTGCCTCCTGATCATATACAGGAATGCGTTAGGCGCGTTCCTAAACATTCTTCCCTAGTGAAATCTTTAACTACGTGTTCTAACCCGTAGCCTGCATGTAGATTCAGGTAGTCAAACACACCGAACTTGACTGCATTCATAATATCTATGTTCAAGTCACCAGCAATAATTCAATATTTTCACGAATGATGAGGCGACGAAACAAAGAATGACTGAGGAAACTGAAACGTTTAATGGGGCGACCTTGTGCCCAAAACCAAAAAGGAAACAGAAGATAACAATAGAGCGTCGCGGGCGTCGAGGTCGGCGTAACAGCAGGATCGAACGCTGGGGCGAGACTGACTCCGGCTCGCCCGCGGAGCGTTTTGTACACATGTGGGCTTCTGGAACAATCGGCCTAGAAGATTCGGCGTGTGGAACATTCGCACCTCGAAGCAAGCAACAGAGTTCTCGAATGTACCGAACACTAAATTACAAGAATAAATAAATGACACGTCGCTCCCAAAATCGAACTCTGGCTCTCCGCGTGGGAGAGCAAGCGCGATAACCGTTAAGCCACGGCCGCGCTGCCTACTGGGGCAGCTACGCGCGCGTCAATATTTGTTGGTATGGAATTTATTGAGTAGCTCGTCGAATTCATCAAGAAAAGAATGTATATTCGCGCCGGGTGGCTATATATAGCGCAGATGATAAAGGACAACCTGCTTATTCGAAAGACACACCGCCAAGCTTTCCGCGTGTATCCAAGATAACTTTCATTGCTCAAACATCCAGTTTTTTTATATAAATATTAGCATGTTATTAACCCGTCATTCCTCTTTGCAAACGGAAAACGAGTGATATCTGACCAGATTAATACAACTAACCATCGTTGTATCTCTATTGATTTCTGTCAAAATGAGTATATCAAGCCGCATCAATCTGTTGCTTAAAGGCCGAGCATGCAACCTCGGTTTTCTATAGGAAGATAATCCTCTTAGCGCTCCCCTTTCCTAAGGTGCGAGAGGCGCCAAGTTGGGGCAAGGTAAAAATGTGGAGGCTATAGGAAAGCAGTAGGCGGGCAAAAGTGGAGAAGCGCAGTGCCTTCGGCCTTTAAGTACATATATCATTATTACCCCGCATTGCCCGGAGGCGTTATTGCAGGGGGTTACAGTTTTGAAAAAAATACATCTTCATTTGTAGAGCACACCTGGTCCTCAGACAGCCTATTCCACTTTGCAATGGTTTTAACAAAAAAAGAATTTGCATACATGTTCGTCCTGGCGTGGTACTCTCGGATTTTGAAAGCATGTTCAGTCCGCCTAGAAACATAATGTGGATGTTTTAAATATACTTCTCTGTTAATGCCAGTTTTATTATTATATATGAGAAATAAAAACTTCAGTCTCAACTTTTCTCGTCGAGAAGAAAGCAGTTCCCAATTCAATTCGCTTTTCATTTTAGTGCAGCTCTCCCTCCGCCCATAACGACCCAGTACAAACCTAGCAGCTCTATTTTGAATTCTTTCCAATTTATCAATCAAGGTTATTTGCGGAGGGTCCCAGACGGCGCAGGCATATTCTAAAATCGGCCTAACACATGTTAAGTACGCAGTTTTCTTTAATTCAGGTTGTGAACATTTCAAATTCCGTTGAATAAAATTGAGCGCCCTGCCAGCTTTTAGGATGACATCATCAACTTGAGCATTCCAAGAACAGTCGGATGACAGTGTGACACCAAGGTACTTGTAGGTATTTTCGCTATTTATTAGGGCGTTATCTATCTGATAAGTACTTTCAATTTTTTTCTTTCTCTTGGTAAAACTCAGGTGTACACACTTCTTTGGATTTAAATTCATCTGCCACTTGGAACACCAAGTATTAATACAATCCAAGTCTCGTTGCAACGTAGCAGCATCTTGTTTGTCCTTAATTTTCCTATACACAACGCAGTCGTCAGCAAACAACCGTATACAGGAGGAAATTCCCACGGAAATATCGTTTACATAAATTAAAAACAAAAGTGGTCCCAGGACCGAGCCTTGTGGGACTCCTGACGTTACGTTAACATACTCCGAACTTTTTCCGTTCAAGACAACACATTGGCGACGTTGAAATAAATAATTTTCGATCCATCGGAACACACTTGAGTCTAAGTTTAACGACTCTAGTTTACTAAGAAGGAGCGGATGCGACACAGTGTCGAACGCCTTACGGAAGTCAAGAAAAACACAATCCGTTTGCCCTCCATCGTCAACATTGGACGCCAGTTCATGGTAAAATTCTACAAGCTGTGTCGTGCAAGATAGGCCTTTACGAAACCCGTGTTGTTGATTAATTAATATGCTGTTGTTCGTTATATGTTTCATTATTCCTGTATATAAAACATGTTCAATAATTTTGCATGAGATGGCTGTTAGTGATATTGGTCTGTAGTTTGAAACCTCTTTTTTTGAACCACCTTTATGAATAGGGACAACATGGGCGATTTTCCAATCGTCTGGTAGGATACCAGTGGAGAGTGACTTTTCGTAGATTACATGAAGATACAACGAAATAGGTCCGGCACAACGCTTTAGTATACGTGGAGAAATACGATCAGGGCCATTTGCCTTAGTTTCGTCAATGTTTCTTAAAAGCAACTCGATGCCCCTCACGCTTAGTTCAATTGGCTCCATTAACGGGATGGCACTTGCTTGTGCTGGAGGACAGCTGCTATCTTTAGGTAGGAAGATAGATTGAAAGTAATCATTCAAGCACGTAGCCTTTTCAGTATCGTCTAAGAGGACATGATGGTTGTGCACAATTTCGTTTATTCCTAAGACATCTGATCCACAGCCTTTTATAAACTGCCAAAAAAGTTTAGGGCTAGTTTTCATCCTGTCGTTAAGTCTTTTAAAATATCCTTCTTTCGCAATTTTTATAGATAATTTATACTCCTGCGCTACTTCAGATAATCTCTTCAAGTGATTGTTACTTCTAGTTTTCTTATACTTGAGAAATGCTCTCCTTCTTTTTTTAATTATCCTTAGAATACGTGAAGTCACCCAGGGTTTTTTTCTTTTTTGAGTCTGGTAGAATCTATGCTTGGAACATAACGGTTCATAAGTTCAAGCAGCTTGTTCTTAAATACACACCATAATTTGTGGACGTCGTAATCCTCAGCTAGGCATTCAAAGACCGGCAAGTGGTCAAGCAGCTGCTGAGATATACTAGTATAGTCGCCTTTTTCGAAGAAAAAAACTTTCCTTGATGCGCATGTCGTCGGTCGGATGATTCCTGATTTGACGCTTGCAATGACGGCTTTATGATCACTTATTCCTGGTATAATGGTGACGGAATCTATAAGGTTGGGTGAACTACAAAACAAAAGGTCTAATATGTTATTATTCCGAGTTGGATCCTTTACATATTGTAACAGTCCATAAGTATCTACGATGTTCTTCATTTCTAGGTTAATGCGACTACTAACTTTGCATGAACAAGTGCCATCATTCCATTTCAATTCTGGCAGGTTAAAGTCACCTGCAAGTAAAATAGGGTGCCGAGAGGCCTCCGAAACGATTTCAAACAACGACTGTAACGTCTTTAAATCTGAATTCGGTGGCCGATAAAACGTTCCGACAGCGTACGACGAATTGTCAGATAAAGTAACTGAGCACCAAATTGACTCGACATCGTCATGATCAATATCTAGCCTAGATGATTTTAGAGAGGAATGAACTAGCAAAAAAACGCCTCCCCCGAGGCTGGGCCTATCCTTCCGATAAACAATAAATTCGTTTGGAAACACCTCACTATCGGCGATAGTCGGGTTCAGCCACGATTCTGTGCCAAATACGATATCAGCTTTTACAGACTCGAGCAGGGCAGTGAACTCATCAACTTTGTTTATTACACTTCTGCAGTTTATTACGACAGCAACCAGATCGCGGCAAGCATTTTTCTTATTCTTACTGTGGCGTCATTGTTTCAAGAGTGGAACGACCTCTTCTTTTTCTGTGTCCCATGTGAAAGTCTTTCCGTTAATAACAAGCTTATCATAAGTTAGCTTTACCTTGTTATTACTATCTGCTTTTTTAACCTTCGCGTATTCCCACAGTCGCTTTCGAATATCTCGGGTCTCAGGGGAATAATCATTATCAACGCTGTAGGACGACCCCTTGAACTTCTTAGCGTTTGACAAGACGTCCTGTTTTTCCTTATAAGATGCGAAATTTACAATGATTGGCCTTTTAAACTTTTCATTGTATCGCCCAACACGGTGTGCTCTTTGAACCGTCTTTAGTTCGATCCCCAAACTGGCCTTGCAAATACTTTTAACCAAGCTTTCCGACTGGTTCCACGTTTCCGAATGGTTGTCGTCATCTATTCCGTAAAAGACAAGATTTTGTCTGCGACTTCTGTTTTCGAGGTCAACATTTTTGATTCTCAGATGAGCTACTTGTTGTGCAAGGTCTCTTATTGCGTTTGCTTGTTCAGACACTAGTTTATTAACCGCTTCGACCTGCCCCTCGGTTACACAGAGCCTTTTGTTTACTTCCGTCAACATAGCTTCCTGTTTGGCTAACCTAGTGTCGATAGTATCTAGCTTGCTCATGATTATTGCCTGGCCACTTTGAAGACCCCTAAGCAGGTCCATTTCTTCTGCAGTAAAAGGTCCAGGATTGAGTTCAACATCACCGGAAAGTAACAGGAGAAGAATCAAGTACAGCACCCGATTCGCAAAAAGGCGAAAATTTCTACGAGACGATCGCGCAAAACACACTCGTTTGCGACAGTGGGAAATAGCACTTGTCATGGGAGGAGCCGGCAACGCATACAACAGTTTATGCACTTGAATAGGGTAGTATGAACTAACCTGCATAACCAACAGTGTCGTTAGGTGCATGTCTGCAAGCGTGCCGGCTCCAAATCCCACGAAGCCGAAGTGCTGCGCGCTTAAGTAGGGTCGGTTGATGTCACGTGGCCGTCGATGCTCGAAGCAGACTGGTGGACCGTTGTCGGCGAGGGCTTTATCAAAACGATGCTTGAAGTCGCTGATGACTGGCAGTCCGCTCTTGTTGTTGTTTGTCGGTACGTGCCATCCGAATGCGGTTGTCGAAAATGGTTCTGGCGATAGCGGGAACACTGCCCGCTCGCCAGCCACGCCGAGCAAGAACGCCGATCCGATAGGGTTAAGAACCTGCATAACCAACAGTGTCGTTAGGTGCATGTCTGCAAGCGTGCCGGCTCCAAATCCCAATGTTTCTGTAGACTTCTTACATTTGTGTGTAATAAGTTAAGATCCACTTCTACCACACTCCACATCTGCTATCACACTCTGGGCGTTGATGTCCCAGTCTTGAAATGATGGGAACGACTCAACCATAATTAACGTAGTTTAGATAAGTCTTGTTCATTTCCCACGGGGATCGCAACCGCATTTTTTTTCCCGGACCAGAATTTTTCCGTTAGTAATTCACACGAATTTGTAGCCCTTCTCTTTTGCGCACGACTTTCGTTTTCCATCAGTAGTTGTCAAAGTAACTTTGTCAAATTTTCGTTAATAAATACCTGTTCATTTGCCAGAGCCCTTCTCTTGGATATCCAGAGGTCTTTACCGCCTCTCTTTGAAGCAGACAATGATGGGCAGGATTTTCTCTTCCCTTGGAGTTAATCTGTGTACCGCTTCTATACTGTCATGTGAAGGAGCAGGTAGCTGCAGTTTAGCAGAAAGTTCTTGGATAGTTTCCATCAGGTTCTCGTTAACTTTTTGGGGATCCCGTGAATTTTTACGTTTTTCCTCCTTGAGTACTGCTCCGCCGCATCTACTGTGGTCTTCAGCTCCTGGATCTCCAAGTCTTTCTTATCAATCGTCCTTTCCAGCTCAGTGGTCTTACTTTTTAGTTCCTTTAGTTGTTTTTCCTGGACATTCACCTTCTCCAGAAGTTCATGGTACTCTTTTCCATCATGCACTTCTAAGGAGTGCTCTATGCCTTCCACAGTTTTTTCTTGACTGGTAAGCTTCACAATTACCGCATCATGTTTGTCAGATTGTTCATCGATGGACTTTTCGATGCTATTAATACGGGTTAAAACGTTCTGTTAGTTTTGTGCTCATGGCAAGGATGTGCTTCATCAAATCTGAAGCATTCGGTTCTTCCGGAGTTGCGCCCACGACGCTGATTTGACTAGCCTCCTGGGAGTCCCTAGCCGCCTGTGTCGCCTGTCTAGCTTCATGAACCCTACAGGTTGCACACTGCCAAGCACTATAAACCCTATCTCGTCAAGGTTTTAAGCAGAGTCTCAGTCACCCCGGCACACTTCCCCACATGATAGCTATTATTACATTCAACAACACACTTCAGACTTTAGCTATTCGCCGGAATTGACTTCGAACAGCTCAAACATTCAACAGGAGGCATTTAGGAAAGGGCAGCAGTTCAACGAGGCGGCAAAAGAAGGAAAGCAAGATTGATCAGAAAAGATTCTTACCTAGAAAATGTAGACGAAAAGACAGTGTTACGTCTTGCTCACACACCCCTCTGGACTGCGCCCCGCCGTAGACTGCTGCTTGCTTTTGTTGACCGCAAGGGGGAGATACCGTAGCCAACAACGTCACTTGAACCAATCGTGTTTCATGCGCCTATCAACGTCCGACACTGCAAGTATGGTTTCACTGTGCGATAATTCCGTGACCTTTTCCTTGGGACAGTTGATGTTCTGCGATGACTCAGGCACGCCGACGTACTGCGCTCATCATCAACCGCCGCTTGCTTTCGTTGACTGTTGGCGATAGTCCCAGTTCTGTTTCCTTGGCACGAAGATAGGCCTTTGCCGGGAGCGCGTACCAGGTGCTAGAAAATCCAGACGAAAAGACAGTGCTACGTCTTTCTCAAACACCCCGCTGGACTGCAAGATGACAGTACTTCACACAAGACTCAGAAGGTCTAGGTGAACTTGTCGTACGACAACTGGTCATAGATGAACTTGTCCAGTAGGCCAACTCGTCGCAGGGCATCTCGTACGAGGAATTCTTGTCACCCCGGAATACTCGAAACACGGAACACTCGTATTAGGACACGATTTTTTATACAATGTGGCGAGTGACTTCGGTTTCGTAATAGGATTAGTCAATATCTCAAACAGTGACATCCGCAATTTGAGTTGGAAGCGAAATAATTATAATGACCTATAGACACCCGGAAATTCTACATCGGCTAGAAATAAAGCATCGAATAACTACATATGCTCCTGATCATACATTTACGTTACATACTTTAAAACAGAAACCACAGGCTAGGCGTGGAACCTTGACACGAGACTCTTTTCGCTTGAACCTTCGAGCGACAAGCGTCTTTTAAGCTGCTCACTCGCGCCTTTGACTTTTATGTCACACAGAACAACGTGTTATTGTTGATTTCTTTCTTCAAATGATGTGATTACAGTAGTAACAGTCTTCAGAACTGGCATGCTAAATCCTGAGGATGTTAGGCTTGACAGTATGACATTAAAAGACTAGTGAGTCAGAGTAACTAAATGTGTCTTTATTGAGCTTATGCAGATTATACAAATATGTTGACGTATATAAACGAACGTTTCTGGGAACATTCCCAAAGCCAGCATACTGCAAATGTCCACCTGTTGTGTCAAAAGTATGGTCTCAGGGAATGCGGTGCGCACTTTTTGGTCAACCAGGCCTTCCGGGACGTGCAAATCCTTGACCACGACCTCCCGTGTGCCCGACGGACACAACACCAGGTGAACGCGGACGCAGCAAGTGGTTGATAGATGGATTGACTTGCAGCTCCTCTGGGGAAAAGTTAAAAAGCTGTGGAAGAGGAACGCCGTCCGGTAACCTGGCACCGGGCGGTCGAAGGTCATCGAAGAAGACGTGGGCCAGCCCGTCGAAGCACGACACACGTTTCGAAGGCACGTAATCCAAGAGTCGCACAATGAGGTCGATCGCCTTAGGAGTCCCTTTTCCCTCGAGGACTTCTTTCCACGGGACCGGCTTCATCTCGGGTAGCCGGCATCTGGCATCTTGAACCGGCCATTCGGGATTCATCTGGAGGAGCTGGTCGTCGGTCGGCGTACCCAAAATGCGGATGATCGCGAAGAGCTGGACCAGGCTATTTTCACCGGGAAAGACGGGTCTGGGGATGAAGAACTCGGCGAAGACGCAGCCCGTGGACCAGACATCGACCGTGGTGGTGTAGTCGGTGGCACCCAGTACGAGCTCGGGCGCCCGGTAGTAACGGGAACAGATGCGTGCCACGCTTGGCTCGCCCTTGACCAGGAACTTGGACGAGCCAAAATCGCACACCTTGACGACCCACAGGTCGGGGTCGCACAGTAGATTCTGCGGCGTTGATGTCTCTGTGGCAGATCCCCAGCTTGTGGATGTAGGCCAGCCCGCGAAGTAACTGGTACATCAACAGCTTGATGAGAAAGAGCGGGAAGGTCTGCTTGCTGCGGTTGTACTGCAAGATGACGGGATCCATTGTGTCCGGAACGTACTCCATGATGAGGTTCTGGTACACAGAGCCCGTTCTTCTTGTCCGAGGAGCCGAAGAAGTAGAACTTGGTGACGTTGGGATGCGACAAGTTGCGGATGATTTGAACCTCGCGGTTAGTGTGACCTTGACGCACCCATTTGAGGGCGTACACGTCCCCCGTGTCGACCATCGCGATTTGCTGAACCACGCCGAAAGCGCCCTTGCCGATCACCTTAGTGCTGATGTACGACAACTCGATGAGGTCGTCGTCAGAACCGCGGGCCTTCACCGCTTGCACCGTCTTCACCTGGCAGGCCATGAGAATGAACGAGGGAGGAACACGAGGTACTCTTCCGTAATTCTGTTCCATGATAAGTCTCAGTCCGGGAAGCGAAACGTACAAGCACACACGACGCCAAACGGCCCAACTGATTTTGATTCAGAGTCACTCGTAAACTGACGTCCAACGTCTTCGACGTTCACAAACACCTCCTTACAAAGAGGCAACTAATAGAACCGGACCTAGCGAAGTGCCCTGGGTGACCCCAAAACTAAAACCGCAACCTTAGAAGCAACAAAAGAACTACTGAACTCTTACTGGGTTTGAGAACACCTTCAACACACCCCATTATTTGTATGAATCATACCCAGAAATACTTTCACCTCCCTGTCAAAAGATAAGGAGGTTGGCTGATCAACAGCTACCAGAGCTTACAATGCGCCATACTGAAACCCGAGATGGAGGCAAAATAGAAGGACAAAACACAACGTTTCAAACACAGCTACAATTTTTTTACCATACATCTTTTTATACAGTCAACTCCACCCTAGCGCCCTCTCCCACATTTGCACACGCTCCACATCACCTGCAAAGTTCAATTGGTGACCTTCACTCTGTGGTAGGTTTGCCTTGCTGCATACCCGACCCGGAGGAATAACACGGAGCCAGCGGTTTCAACAACAAGAAATTACATTTAATTGGACAAAAACTGAGACGATTAATACACTAACATTGTTACCAGCATTCGGCGGTTTTGGGCCGACTGTCCTTCGCCTTATCTTGGCGAGCGGCGCGAGGCGTGCGTGGCCGGCTTCTGCCGCCACCTCGCGGCCGAATGGTGGCCGCGATATTCGGGGTCCGGGCAACCATGTGGACCGGGCCCCCACACCCCCCCCCTCAACTGTCGGGCATGTCGATGTCGATGTCGTCTTCGTGGGGTGGGGCGCGTTGGCGCAGGAGGTCGGAGACCTGGAGCGGGCCATCAGCGCGATGGCGCGCTCCAGGGCGCGCTCTCCAGCCTGTTGATCCGGGCAATGCGAACGGCGTCCGCCCTCTCTCCATGTAGCTGGCCGCGGATGTGGGCCGCACTGCATATCTCAGATGCCCCACAGAGCGGGCAGTGGAGGCGCAGCTCCTCAGTTGAAAAACAAAACAAAAGTTAAAAAAAATATATTGCGCAGCCGGCTCTGTGCGGTGGCGGGCTTTGAGAGTTCGACTGCGGAACGGCTCCGGGACGTTGGCTGTAGGGCATCTCTTTTCGGGGCGGGGCTGCTCTCTCCATCGCAGATCCGATGAAGTATCCCCCGCGAGGACTGCGTCCAAGTGGCCACGGTGCGCTGCGGGCGTCGTCGGCAGTGGTCGCACAGGCCGGGTCCGCCGAACTGTCCTACTGAAGGTTCAGGTGGCCCGACATGACTCCGACGCGCGGCCATGGCCCTGTTGTCGTCCTCGGTGACGCGAACCTCCGCGCGCCCGAGCTCCATGCCGTTCTGACGGTGGGGCATGATGGTGCCGGTTGTTGTAGCGAGCCATCTTCGTGAAACGAGAGAGAACGCAAGGCAGGTGCTTAGTTGCGAGCGAAGTCTTGCTTCCTGTCATATGTGCAGCCAGGACACTATGAGAAGATGCAAGTGGAGTATGCCTTCAGCTTGTTCAACAATGACACTGCTGCTGCGCTGCGGATGCCTTGTTGAACTCAACAAAATTGGCAGGGATGCCCTAACGTAGCATGGTTTGTAGAATCCATCTTTAGGTGGTTTAAGCTGATGTCATCTAGGACAACAAAACTTGCCATTAGTCACTTCAATGAGAATCAATACGAGGAGACCGTCTCGTTTTTCGAGGGTGTCATTGACCTTTTTGAGAAAATTCCTATTAGAAGTGATGCAAAATACAGTTGGAAGCAGTGATTTCCTTACACACCCTCTAGGGGGGGGGGTGTGATCCACCCCCCTTGCTTTTCTGAAGGCACCCCTTAATTCGCAACGACTCCTCTATTCTCAATAACCCCCTACCTCCCCCCTAAAAATTTAGACCCCCCCCCCTAATTTCAATTTCTGGGGAAACCCCTGGTTGGAAGCCAATTCAGACTGTGATCATTACGGCGAACAGTAATGCTAGAAGTGCAGAAGCTGTTTCTGGTGGAGTTGGATTTTTATTTTATTTTTCTGAGCCGGTTCAGCACAAATGCTCTCGAGAACTTATTGTCAACCCTGAAGTCAAGAAATCATATACCCGGGCCACTGGAATTTCGCAACGCTTTGAAATCTGCCATCTTGTCAATGTTTTTACGACCCAGCAACGATGGAAGTTACGCTGATGCTGATGGCTTCATGCTTGCTGGGATGTCCCATGGCAAGCACCAACATGGCGAGGTGAATTTTGTCCTCAATTCCTGATGACGTGCTTGATCTTGAGGTTCCTGAGGAGGAATCATTACCATACCTTGTTGGGTATGTTGTACGATGCATTACCAAGAGTTTAGCGTGCCAAGACTGTCACACAGCAATGAGTGACGAAGGCGATGCTTACAGACTGATGCAGCTTAAAAGCTACAGCAAGGACAAAATGGTTCTGGTCGATCCCTCCGCAGCAGTGTTGCAGGTGGCAGAACTCGCAGAAGCGTATTTCAGAAAAAATGAATGCGACCTTCTGAGCAACAAAGTGAGCCTCCCAGCTCTAAAATAAACAATATTGAGCTCGCTGTTTACTGCCAATGCCTTTCCGACATGCCACAAAGTACACAAAAAGGTTGTGACATTGTTCCTGCGAACAAGGATGCACATTCTTGTGAAGAAACACAATCTCGAAGCAGAACTAAAGCAAGTGGCGTCGAGGAAATCTGGTAGCAGGAGCACTGCAATGAGAGATGCAGTCATAAATGTGCAATGAATGTTTTGTTTCCGGGTTCTTCTTTTGTTTTGTTTTTTTTTGTAACGCTGTTTTGGTATAGAGTGGTGTGATCAAAAAAGGTAGTTTCTGATCCTCAGTCACAGCAAAACAGTACGATCTGTGACGACATCCTGAACAAAAAGGGTTGTTTTGCAGTGCTGGGATTTTTTGTGTAGGAGGTTCTATATGGTGAGAAATGTGCAGCACCTATCTTGTTACGGATGTCTTTGTAGTTGGACAGGAGTGTTTTTGAAAAGGCCACTAGTCTAGATGATAAGAAATGTGAAATATTTTGCCTTGTAGCAAAAAAATACTTTCTTGCCTTCATCTTTGTATGTGATTTGTCTTATGTGATTAATAAACCATCATTTATTGACAACAAAGAATAGCTCTTGTCTTCTGAAGGCTTTGTTGAAGGATCTCTCTGTCCTCATTTGTAACTCACGCAATAATTAACGCCCGCACGTGTGCGGTAAAGTTTATACGCTTTGCAAGTTAACTCAAGGGTGACCTGCGTGAGGACGGAAACAATCTGAAACAGAGAAGCCGGTCAGCTGCGTTTGACGCGTTGCGGCGCGAGAACCAGAACCCTGCTCTATATCGCGTGCCAAGAGATTCCTGAATGATTCACGCTCATACGAAGACAGATGCCGGTGACTCGCTCTCGGAACGTCGATGCACCGCAGTCAAACGACTCAGACGCAGGTGTCTGAACCGGCTTCAGGATCGGAAATAGGCACCCTCCGAATAAGGGCTAATTAGAAACGCGCTGGCAAAGCAACCGAGCACGCGCTATTTTTTTATTTTAACTGAGGGGATTCAAGTGAGTGCATTTGATGGGTAGTTATATGCACGAGACGCGCAAATAACAGAGGTCGCATATTCCTCCTCGCGCATATGCACAGTTCCAGGTAGTATTCGACGTTTATAAAATGTGTACGAAGTAAACCAAGCTGCTGGTTTGGCAAAACAATCGGTAATGCTAAAAATTATCAGAAAAGTCCTGGTTTTGCACACGTTGTGGTGTCTTTTATTCGCCTAACTCGAGTGATCCCCAGTCCGCAAATGCACATGGCTTAAGATGCCAAAACGTTTTAGTAGAGCGTACGCTACGGATTGCGAGCCTTGTGGGCGCGTGCCCAATCCATGCTCAAAGCGACGGCACGAGCTGCTGCTAGCAACGCAGTCCTTGCCTTCGAAACACTACACGCAGGAAGAGGTGCATTCTATCGATGTGCCTGCTCTCAGCTCTTGCTGCAATAAACGGGTAAACGAAATATGTTTTTCCAGTGCATGCCGATGTCCCAAAATAGTCAAGACAACATTGGCATTTGTTTCTTTAATCGTCTGCGTTCAGCGGAATATAGAGAAAGCTTGTCTTCACACCCGAGTGATTCCAACTCTGCTCGCGTTATTATATTTGCCGATCGGCACGTCTTCCCGTGTTTTATAACTTCAATAAAGGTGCACAAGCGCTAGTTTCTTCACGTTAAAAAACAAAACTGTCTTCATATTTGAAAAAAAAAGCGCTTTACTCCGCCGTATGCAATAGCAATCAAGTACGGCCCGGCACGCAGGCGTGCGACAACGCGCCGCCTTGTAGGCCTCGCTCAGACTATAGGGAGAAGGTAACTTAGCTCAGACATGGCGCGGGGGTGAGCTGGAAGATAAGGGGCGAGGATAGCAATACGTACCGGAACGAAGC
>JAZHYW010066805.1:0-13511 GCA_037355805.1 Ixodes ricinus
AATCAGGGATATTATACTTAAAAGTATATTTTCTAAAAGTTTTTTTTTAAATCTGGAACTTCCTTTTGCTGAAAAGTTGTGGTCATGATTCAGTATCATTTTTTTTTTAGTTTTATATAACTTGAAATAGAATGAATAGCAGTAACTTTGTTTCTTAAGCTTGAGTTATAGAAATAAAGTGTCAAATGTAGAAGCTTATCTAAAGCTACAGCATACACTTGGATTTATTCATATGTGGGGTTGATATTTCAGGTCGAACCAGGTTTGGTGGGACCTAAATCAAGCACATTTTGAAAATCTAACTGACAACCTTGAAAATTAACGCGTGTATTAACAAAGCTAATAATAATTATTCTTTGTGAATTGATTAATGACCACTGTTTTATTCTTCAGTCGCAAACAAGCTATTCGTACTTTTGTTTGTGTGAATTGAGATTTTGACAATGTATAACTGTCCTCTATGTGTACCTAGTTCGTAAGAATTTGTCCGTCTATAGATTTACCTTTTTAAGTTGGCTTTAGGGGTTATTAGGGAATCGTCCTGCGTGTAAAATGGGGTTGTCAGAAAATTTAACGCAACATGCACATATATAAATGTCACAGCAACCTCAAATTCAAATTGCCACGTGTGAAAAAAAAATATAGGTGTCATGGAGGCAAGCTGCTGCCGCATGCCTCAGTGTGTCGAAATTTTGAAATCAAGGAGGCGGCGGGACCGTCAGTCTGGGAAGGGTGAGGGGCTTTGACCACTTCGCACGTCACATTGCGGCCCCGCTAATTAAAGAACGACTCATCTGCATAGCGCCACTTTAAAGTAGCCAGCCTGTAATTGGCTGCACCGGAGATTACATCGGAAGATTAAATTTGATCAGAGACTGTAATAAGTCCCAAGCTCGTTCGATGGATCAGGCTCGGGAAAAACCCGCGGGCTTCGATCCAGCTGTTGACCATGGCTTCATTAACGAACTGCGCTCTGAAAATAATCCCACCCGGTGCATCTGGTGTTGACATCCAGCGAAGTGTGAGTAAAGCTGCCCAAATCCCATTAAGTGGGTGGACATGTTCGCTGAAATTTAGCTTTGGACGTCGAGTTGTTTGGCCCAAACTGGAACTAATGCTGTTTGCAAGAACTGGTTTGAGTGGAAATAAAAAAATAAAAAATAGAATGCCCTCTCCAGAAAGTATAAGAAACTTAAGCGTGCCTTATTTACTAAATCTCAAAAGGCGCAGTCAAAAACTCCGGCGACAGAGCCAACTGGTGCAAGATTATCAGGTCGGCACCCCAAAGTAAATGCAGCACTCAAAGTGGTGCACCTCCCCCTACCTCCCCCCCCTTATCTGGGGGGGGGGAGGTAGCGAAGTTTTGGTATATGTAACGGGGGGAGGGGGGGAATGTTGATGCAGTGAACAAATACTCATCGAGCCGATGCACAACTCAGAGAGACGCAACACCAAATAGAAATAAGCAGGTAAAAGGGAGAGGAGAGTGGAGTCGCCGCCTATACACGTGTGCAGCAAAAACTGTAAAGGCTTCTCGATGGAAATGTAACCCGGCGGTATACAAATCCAATGCACGAGGGTCTTGTTCTGGATTAAACATGCTGAAATATTGACGATAAACGGTTGTGTAATTGCAGCTCAATATTGTCTAATAATTTCCGAAAAAGAGGAAAGTGTGCAGCACCTCGAATTTTCCACACATTACTCAGGATGCTACCTCTGCCTTCCAGGAGCACGTGGACAAAAAAAAAACTATAAAACGAAGCAAGCTCTGCGACTTCATGTGACATACTATATGCGCCGAAGATTTTCTAATTATTGCTTTGTGCACGATTTCCATGTCGGACCTCAAACGCCACCTTGCGGGAGTATGGAAATTTCTTAAGCATTAGGATTTCGTGTAACTTTACTGGCGTACTTTTTGACACTACGTATTACAAAAATACCTTAAAATGCTTCAGTATGAAACCCGGTGTTATAACACTCGACGTTTAGGCAGACGTTTGCCCAAAACAAACATAGGCACACTAACTAACCGCAGCGCAGTGTCTTTCTTTCCGAGCAAATATCGCTAGAATGATAGCACGGTTTTAGTCAAGGACCTCATCTACTTTCTGTCAAGGATTGTCTTCCATGTTCCGTCAATATTCCGACTCGACACACAGTCGGAACGTACATTACAGCTAATGGGTCAGAAAGAGCCTCAAGGTCTGAGAGCTTCCGCGTTGATGCCGTCTAAGCGCTTATGTGCGACGGTCTGGTGAACAACTGCTTACGTTCTAAGATAGCTGGACAAATAAGGCACACTTTTATCAGTAATGAAAAACTCTATTTGATTTGAATAATAAAACTGAATAAGCCAGCCTATCCAAAAAGAGACTACTTAACGACAGATATGGCTTCATAAACCTTTGCAAAGTCATAAACATATACTTATCATGGAATTGATAAAAATAAGATATAAAATATAAATTGCAGAATATTAATTCTTACCTACTGTACTTGCCTATAGAATTAAATGTGCAACGCATGAGGGAAAACGAAATATTTCACATTTCGACTTAGCTAAATATATGGCACACGGAAATCGTCGACTTCTAAAATTGTAGCTTTGTATAGAACGAGATGTTGAAAATTGTAGCTGAATTTCAGACACTAAGGCTTTTGTTTTAATTTTGTTTTGGTGTCCATCTTTGACTAGAATATGCCTTCGTGTCAAGAAAATATGAAACCCCTTTAAAATTATTTTTATTTTGCTGAGGACTGTTCCTCTTTGCTTGAGAGGAATCATATTACCGAAGAATTAAAAGATGTGCCTTGGAAATGTATCTCCTCCACAAAGTAAATCTTCTGCAACTTTTAGCCATAGAAACAAAACTGCCCGAATAGGTTTCAAGCAAAAACTTGTGATTGGAGCACTCGCGAATAATTGTTGTTTGGAAGAAAACATAGAAACGCACAAACGAAACACAATTTACGACCCTGAGTAAAATTCACGCAATAAAATATGAAGCCATTGTTCTAAACAGGCGATAAATCAAGGCTGTACATGATCGCAGCAGAATGTCAACAACGGAGCAGTTTGGGCGATTTCTAGAAACTTCAGGTAGTAATGTGCAAAAGTGTAGAACCACGACAGCATAATCATCATATGCGGAGCTCACGTTTGTCCGGTTATTTTGCAGATGTTCTTGTGAGATTAGAGCGCCGCCTTCTAGTTGCCTCTCATTGAAGGATACTGCGCTGTCTTTAGGTGTACCCACTATTTATCAATCAGAGCCAATCTGAGCTCGGCGTTCTGACGTCACCATAACCTCTGACAAACAAGCAGGCGATCTTGCGTTCCGCATTGCGAGGCGACGTTGTTTTCATTCTTTAGTTTTGTAACTGTTATTTTTTTTAGAAAATATTGTTAGAAAACCACAAACGGTAGCTAATGTCATTACAATATAAGAGACAAGAATAATTCACTACAGCAGGCGATTCTCAGACGTGTTTAACCTTGCGAAATTATAGAACCAGGCTTGCGTGCGGGCTTGTAGAATTATATTTGTGGCGCAGAGTATTTTCCAGATATTGCCTTGCTACTCTCTTTGCGAAAGATCACTAAAAATAATACATTTAGGCGCCTTCCAAACACCAATACGGCCTGAGAGGCCAAAGGTATCTGAATGATCATCTCATTACAACGTTGGCGCAATTCTCGAAACGCAGAGTAACAGTTATGAATTTACAAACCCTGCGGGTATAGGGGAAGCCCACCGATATATATATCTATATATATATCTATATCTCTCTCTCTCTCTCTCCCTCTCTCTCTCTCTCTCTCTCTATATATATATATATCTATATATATATATATATATATATATATATCCCGAGAGAAAGAGGCGGGTGGGGGAGGCGGGGGTGTCGAGGTGTAACTTGATCGTTAGGCAGCGTCGCCTCTCGACTCGGTGTGTTGTTGTCTTGCCCCACCGACCGACCGTACGGTGGTTTGGACTTGTGTTTGCTTGATTCCCCTCATTTTTTGTTTTCTGTTGTTTGCTGCGTGTTGCCTTTTTCCCTATTGACAAACCCTGCGAAGCTTTGGCCTCCTGTTTTCCTATTTTTCTCAACAATGTTTTTGTTTCGTTTTTTTTTGAAGACGAGGGTGGCCCCGATGGCCCGTCGAACGCGGCGGTTTGAGACCCCTGCATAGGAACGACCGCATACCAGAGCAAACCGTTAGACCTTATTCGTTTCCTCCTTCCCTTCTCTCTCCCCTTTTTATTTTTTTTTCGGGGGGCAGGGGGGGGGGGTGGGGAGGGTGATGCTTAGTGACCGTCCGCACTCTGTCATGACCTTTGAAGGGCGTCCCCGCTCGAACCGTCGTCCAATAAACTTATGAGGACATCCTAAGCAATCCCTTTCTGAACTATGTTTAAATATATATACAGGGTGTTTCACGAAAGGTGGACAAATTCGATATTGCGAAAACTACGCGTCGCAACAAAAAAAAGGCTTGTGCCATTTTGGTCCTGGTCCAGGGGCCTATTTACGAAAATTATTAAAGTCCGGGATAATTCGATTGTTAATTATTTTTGCGTAAGTAACTTTTTTAATATTGGGTTTAAGGGAATAGTTTCAATTAGAAAATTGCTCAGCATTATCAAAACACCCTATACCAACAAACTGCAGAACGATAGAAGGCACGCAAAGCATTTTACGGCTTTCGAAAAACCGTACAAATAATTTGTACGGTTTTTCAGAAAGCCGTAAAATGCTCTCAGCGTGCCTTCTATCGTTCTGCAATATGTTGATTTAGTGCTTTTCGATGACGCTGAGCAATTTTCTAATTGGAACTATGCCCTTAAAGCCAATATTAAAAAAGTTACTTACGCAAACATAATTAACATTTTAATTATCTCGGACTTTAATAATTTTCCTAAGTAGGCCTCCCTATTGGAAAAACCAGCATGAAAATCAAACTGGCCAAGCTGGTAACTAAGCTGGTCAATGTGGTCAATGTGGTAGTCAAACTGGTTTAACTGGCAATCAAGCTGGTTTAAGCTGGGCAAGCTAGAATTTAAGCTGGTCAGTCTGGTTTAAGTGAAAACCAACATGGTCTAACTAGAATCTGGTTTTAGATTCAATCTGGTGTAGCTGGGAGCCAGTCTGGTCCTAACTGGTCAAACTGGTTTTCCATGGAGCCAATGTGGTCAAGCTGGGAGACAAGCTGGTCATGCTGGGAGACAAGCTGGTGAATCTGGTCGAACTAATAATCGTGGTGGTCAAGCTGGTCTTGCTGGGAGTGCGCACGCCAAGGTCGGCTAGAGATAGCCGAACTGACATTGCTGGGAGCGCGCGCGCCAAGGTCGGCTTAGGCTGGAACGAGGCCACGTCCTGTTCTTTGTCCTCTTTTTTTTGGTAGACGACCGGGCGCGTCAGGCGCGCTGCAAGCTACCTTTGTGTGCGAGAAAAGAGAGAGAGAGAGTGGTAGAAACGGAGAATTTGAGACGCGTTTGGCTATCTTCGGCAGATTTTCGAAGGGACGGCTGTGTGCGCGTTGTTGGGAGACTACTTGAACGACGGTGCAAGCGAAGCGGGATTTGAGGAGACAGCGAGCGGCAGTCCGTTCAGTGCGGGAAGATGTCGGACGTCCCGACTGAGGCGTCGCTTCGTGTCTTCGAACGTGTGTGTGCTCGTGAATGACGGTGGTGCCAAGGAGTATCGCCAATGCCATCGAAGCCACACGGATTTCCTCGCCTCTGCCGACCACGCAAGTTGCGGCTTCGCCCCCATCACTGGCGGGACCCAGGTTCGCTTCTCTCATCCGTGTAGTATTTTCTTTTGCTATTGCCAGTTTTTGGCGTGTGTCTAGTATTTTTCGTGTTGAAAGATAAGCAATCTGGTTTTATTAACATTGTTGGCTTTGCACCGAGAACCACTGTCTGTGCGTCGGTTAGTACTGTGTCATCGCCGAGGGTATGTAGCATCTGAGCTCATGTGTGGCGACCGCAAGTACGAAAATAATAAATTGGATGCCGAGTTGGCTTTTCTGAAGAGCTTGGCTTGTTTATATTGTGTATTAATTTAAACAGGTTAAACTGGTTGGGAAGTCCAGCCGCATGACCAGTTTAACCATCATGACCAGCATGCCAAACTGGGGATGTTGGGGCAATCACCCAGCTTGAAGCTGGGACCAGATCAACCATCATGACCACCATGCCAAACTGGGCATGCTGGGGCAATAACCCAGATTGAAGCTGGGACCAGATCAACCAGCATGACCAGTATAACCAGATCAACCACCATGACCAGTATGACCAGATCAACCACCATGACCACCATGCCAAGCTGGGCATGCTGGGGCAATAACCCAGCTTGAAGCTGGGACCAGCTTAAGCTGGTTTTTTCAATGGGGGCCCACTGGACCAAAATAAGGCACAAGCCTTTTTTTTTTTTGGTAGCGACGCGTAGTTTTCGCAATATCGAATTTGTCCACCTTTCGTGAAACACCCTGTATATATGGGATGTTTTTTTTTTTACTTCAGATGTGTTCATAAAAAGCCGTGAAAGATACACTTATGCGGTTTGTGCAGGTGAGTTTTACGGCACAGGGGTATCGTATAGGGAGATAGTCACAACTATCAGCCGGCTAATTAAGTAGAATTTGTTAATTACCTTTTTCAATTATTACACATAGAAATTAAGCTCTAAGTCGAAACTTGCTGAGCATCATCGACAAACACTAGACTCAACTATTTTTTATAAGAATTTAATGCGAAGGCAGAATTTTACGGCGTTCTGCAAAAACGCTTTATATGGATGCGTTTCTAGATTTCGGTTTCTTATGGGAGCGCCTCCATGCGCCCGCGGTCCTGCTCCCCTGTGGATGAGACGCGCAACACACGTGCGCCCCACTTCCCTCCATTGAACGAGGGAGGCGAGGGGGTGTCTTCGCGTCGCGAACACCGGGGAGCAGGACCGCGGGCGCAAAGATGCGCTCCGATAAGAAATCGAAATCTAAAAAACGCGCCCAAATGGAGCGTTTTTACAGAACGCGGTGAAAAGCTGCCCGCGGTTATATCCTTCTAAAAATATTTGATTTAGTGGTTTTCGAAGATGCTCAGCAAGTTTATACTTGAAACCATAGGTCTATTTGCACGTAAGTTAAAAGTTGATTACCAATTTTACCTAATTAGCCGAGTAATAGCGGCGACTGTCTCGCTATACTATGTCTTCTTGGCCGTATAAGTCACCTGCACAAACCGTATTAGTGTAGCTTTCACGGCATTTTTAAACAAATCTGTAAGTTAAAAAATACTACCGTGTATATAACAACATTATGTTGGTTTAAGTGGGCAAGTTGGGCTAGTTTGTTGTTCATTCTTAAAGTTAGACGCCAAAAACAACGAGGACACAACAAGAGATGCAGACTGGACAAGGCGTACCTTCAGCTAAACTTTAATTTAAAAAAGTACATACAAACGGAAACACAGGGTGAGGTAAACATGCGAATGGTTAAATATTTTGCATTTCCCATGCAGATAAAAAGGTAGCGAAAACCTAGCACGTATTTATATGTCACACATTCATTTCTAAGATATGAATATTCTTTTTTTTTTGTCAGGGACAACAAGAGGGCACTGGACAACAGGCATCGCTGCCATGGGATCTTATTTTGAACGACTCCAAAATGTCGAGGTTAATATTTTGTTGCGCTGTTTTCCACTATGATTGCTTGACAAAAAATTGGGTTACATTCACAGCGATCGCAATGTACGGCGAGTATGGTCAGACGTGCATTGCCCAGTTGACGCAGAGTGTTTTCTGATTCTATCGTTAATGCATCTACCTCGTATGGCCGACATACACACTCCCGCATGATAACGGGATCTTGTAAATGACGGCAGTGAGACACTCACGTTACTTTGTCACTTGCTTCTTTTTGAAAGACCCTCCCGTCACAGGTGAGTCATCTGGCCTTCTATTATATTATTTTGTGTATTACAGAGAGTCAATTTGGAGCAGAGAAACAACGTTAATGCCCAACAAATTAACTGCCTTCTTCACGTTGTGGGATGGTCTTTGTACGTAGGGTAATACCGCAGGCCTGGCCGCCCTCCTTATGCTCCCCTCATCAATATCGCTGTTCTGCTTTTTTATCTTCTTTAATGAAATTTCTGACACATAGTCGAAGCACACTGGGAGGGAAACCCCCCGCCGTCAATCTGCTGAGCTGAGAGTGGAAGCAGGTGTCCATCCTACGCTTGCACCATTTCCCCAACGAGGCCACCCAAGCAGTTGAAGGCTATCCCTCTTTTCACACGTTTGAAATGAGCATAATCATGCGAGAGCATCCCCTTCTTAGTGCGAGGCTCGTACAACCAGCACACATTATCTTCTTTGAATGACAGCCCCAAATCCCAAAATTGTAGTTGACATGAGCTTGCCGCTTCATGAGTGAAGCTGAGGCCAAACGCACAGGTCGTGAAAAGGTTTAACATACCAAGAATAATTCCATCACTCGACTCCACTGAAATAGATGTCAACACCAAACAATCGCCAACACATTAAAAATGTTCCACACGTTTTCTCTGCTCCAATCTTTCTGCGATTGCTTCGTCGCACGAGGCAAAAAATATGTCCCATGAGACCGGAGCCAATTTCTAGCCAATGCAGATTTCGCACTTCAGAACAAATATCTCACACTCAAAGGAGACCCAAGTGGAGCACAAGTAATGTGTCAACAACTCCAGATAGTCCCCTCACCATGAGCCCCGTTATATTGCGAAAAGGAATCTCCCCATTCTTTTTAATATATAGCTTCACTTCCGTGAGCAGATTGTCATGCTGGACCGAGTAAAACAAACAACCCTTTTGTTTCCCGCAAGTCTCCGCCATCTAAAAACAATATTATTTCTTCTGAATTCCTAACCAGAAAAGGGTCAGCCAGCTGTAGCTTTGAATTGTGTTTGCAAAGGAAAGTGCCAACCTCCAGCTGCCATGATGCTTTCTCTGTTTCAATCGCCCTGAAAGGGCATCCAAGCTCATAGATTTTTGACGTGAAAAAACCTGCAAACAAAGCTTCTTTGACGCCTACACCTTCTTATCTAGGGGGGTCAATTCAAGTTTCTTGCATAGAGCTCTTGTCTGTGCTTTGACTTTGACAAGCGAAACAGGCTGTACTAGCTTAAAATGTTTCTCTATGGCCTCCCTGTACTTTTCCCTAAACGGTCCATCCCCCACAACGACGAAACCGCCTTTGTTGTTGGCAGTCAGCAGACGGAGGCCGTTGACCTTAAAATGGGCTACAACATGCTTCGTGTTCACACCTCTCCGTCCAGTTCCCACAGTGCGCATTAAGACGTCAACACCTAAGATACACCTTTCTTTCTCCTGTTGCTCCGGCTTCTCCATCGGAGTTTTAAGCACCGATTTCCCAACATGCTTTGGCCTTGGCGACAAGCTAATTGACTTGGGTCCTTTTTACAGCGAAGCTGTATGCATCTAGCCGGCCATGGTTTCTTTCGCGTCATAGCCAACACAAGACGTCAAGGGCATACAACAATAAAACGCAGTATTCGTTTCGTTTCAATAAACAAAAAATCACAAAACAAGCATAAAAACCCCATGCTACATGATAAGGCGTCTGTGTACAATGTGAAGCATGAGCATGCGTTTCCCGGTGCAGATTATGGTAGCAGCCGTTCTGGAAAGGGGTTGACGTCCTTCGAAGCCCTTGTGTGACTCGTTATGCGAAGTGACTGTGTACACCTAAATAGCATAGAGTAATATAGTGATGCGTAAAGAGTAGCTACGAAGCACTATCGCGGCCCAGCTGTTAGGATTCACAACACCCGCTAGCTGACGCAGTGGTGCCTAAATATTTATACATTCGTTACATTTGTAGAATTAAAGAATCGCTTTATTTTATATACGTACTTTTAAAATTATTTGTAGCTTTGAACATTTTCAAGAATATTACGACTGCGACTGGGGCGACTGTCTTAATGTGGACATAGCAAGACGCACGACTTAGCAGCTGCCATAACAGCAGCCAAGATGTGAAGGGCGGATGAGGTGTGCGGTTCTCGTCATCGTTTGTATTTCTCGGCGTTCTTTCTTTGTGCAGAGGTGAGACGGTTAAAGCGCAACCACGTGGAAAGTGTTTCAATCGGCTTTTGAGCGTCAGCTGCGTCGCCGAAATGCTATTTTTTGTTGTACGCAGGTACAGCGCGTCAAGACTACGCGTTCGACGTTCTACGAACACGAACGCGTAGTCTTGAACGACGCTGTCCCTGCTTTCACTTCACGAGCGTGCCTGCATTACAGGCTCGTTTGAACGTTTAAGCGTCGAGCATGCTCTCCTTTTTGCTCGCCTTACGGTGAAATAGATTATGCATTCTTATGGAAGCTTACAGAAGAGTTCGTTTTGTTATGTCTGTCTCTGGGGTCACAAAAAATGATTGTGCGTTTCCCGATTCTCTTGTTTTTCGGCTGTCTCTTTCTTTTTTTTCAGTTGAGTGCAGCGGTTTTAATATTATATTGAATATTGTGCATGATCTTCTCCGGGATTTAGAGTTTACGTGCCCATTTTTTCAATTGATTCCTACTTGAATACAAAACTCTAGTTAGTCAACGCAGACTAGGTACGCAAGCTACCGCCTGATGCGAACGGGATCTGACATTATAGTTATCCATCGAATCAAATAGCAGTCATCCATGTCTCTAGACATGTAGGGAACGGAAGCGCCTAAGCGAAAGCCCACAACAACTTCACAACAACCGCTAGGTGCGCTGACAGTCAAGTGAGCCGCTGGGCCTATGGGAGTGGCCACTCTTTACGTTGCACTATATTACTCTTATCGAAATAATGTGTGTGAAGCGGGGCGACAACCGTGCGGCCGGCGTCGCGATCTACGCAAGGGGCGAAGCTTGTGTCCAGCCGTATGAACTCCAATATAACCAAGTCGGCTGCGGGGATCTGTGTTTCAGGAAAACCAGCAAAGGAACCGTAGTTTTTTACGGTCTACATCTCACCGAATACACCCAAATCTGACATCGAGTGCTTCATGCAAACACATTTCTCCCCACTGTCGATGCATCAAGCCACACCGGTAATAATTGTCGGGGACTTCAATGTGAACATTTAGAAACCGAAAAACAAGTGGTTCATCTAATTCGTCATGAAAACGTTTGCTACTCATGTGCTTCACCGATCCAACTCAACCAGCTACCATTCATGTATCATGGATCTTGATATAACCTTAGCTAAGACTCCCTCTACAGTGAGAACGAAAAACCTTAGCGTGTATCCCCATGATCATGAAGCACTTCCGAATGGCGTTGTGAAGTAAATAAAGAGTGTGCGCCACGTCTAGATTGGGTAACTCAATGGAGATGTCGTTACAGCTTCGCTGGCCAACCACCTTCGCAGAGTGGAAATGGCTCTACAATTTTTGCAAGGTATTGGAGAACTTCTCTGGTACGGACGCGTCTTCACGAAACGTGACGTTAATCGGTGCAACGTATCTTCTTGGTTTCTTCGGCAGCGAAGCTCGAAGTTGATTCCAAAGGAAATCAGAGACTTGAGAAACAAATCTGAGGTTCTCAACAAATTTTTGTTTTCACACCACACGTTCAGCTGACTTTTGACCGCGAGCCAGATCCTCCACAGGTAATCCCGGTGTCTGATGAAAGGTTTTCACCGCCCCGACCGAAGAATCTTGCAGAGCCATTTGCCATGTCCAGCTGAAGGTGTAAGACTCCAGAAGAGGCTGAGCACCTCAGGTGTAATAAAACCTCGGCGTGCAGCATACGAGTAGTATCTGGCTTGGCAAGTCGCGGAAGCTATCGGGTATACGTAAGTAAGGTGGTCCGAAGGGAGACCAGAATTAGAACAGATAAAAGATCCTGTTTTATATTTATGTGATGTTTAACCTGATCACGAGCTACGCTTTGGCCTGAATTTCAATCAATGAAGTGGTAAGCTCAGGTAGAAAACAATTTTTAAAATCGGGACTGTCATTCTAAGATGATCACTTGTGCTGGCTGTACGTGCCTCGCACTGAGAAGGGAATGCTCCCGTATGAATCTGCTCAATCCAAATCTTGTAAAACGGGCTATAGTATCCTCCACCTGCTTGGCGGCCTCGCTGAGTAAATCGTGCAGGCGTAGGGTGGGAGTCAGCTTCCACTCTTAGCTCAGCAGATTGGCGGCTGCGGGTTTCCCTCCCAGTGTGCTTCGCAATGCGTCAAAAACGCTTTCAAAAGAAATAAAAATAAAAACAAAACGAACAGAGAAGTTTTCGAGGGGAGCTCAAGGAGGGGCGGGCTGCCCTGCGGTATTACCCTACATAAACAGACTATCCAAAAATTTGAACAAGCTTGCTAGTTGGTTCGGAATTCCGGTTGTTTTTGCCGCGCTAAATAAACTATCTGCATAGTGCGAAACAATTTTTGGAAGCCAAGATGACTCAGTTGTGACAGAAAGGGAATGCAAAAAGAAATTGTGACGAAGTACCGTGTGCCACTGCCGTAATTTATACGATTTCGTTGTTCTGCGAGAGGGTGTATGTTCCTAAACGGGGCGATGCACTGCCAATAGAATCAGAGAGCACTCTGATTCAACTAGGCCATCCCCGTCAGGGATTACCTAATTGCGACACCCTGCACTGTATATCTACAAGTTTTGTTTAAGGAAACCCGTGGTGTAATGTTCCATCTTATGTACGTCGGGTATTTTTCGCAGTAAGGAGCTTTGTACACGCGCGCCAGGCTCTCGCATATGTTTCACATTTTAGAATCTTGGGTGATTGAAACGAAACAGCTGAGCCCATGCTTCAAACATGAGAGAGCTTAAGTTGATTGCCCTCATTCGGTAATATATAAACGTGACTAAAAGTTACATTGATGTCTTCGGAGAGCTTGAAACCCTTTCCTCGTTTTAGGGTGACCATTTCCAGGAGAGTGATTGAACACGACTGTTCAATCACTCTTCTGGAAAAATAAAATATGCGTGGACTTAAGATACCCGAGTTGAGCGTCTGAAAGCCTTTTGCAGAAATGTCTGTCATGAAATTTAAGGCCATGTGGATTACTACACATAATTCTGACTAAGTTTCTCGGCAAACTTGTAAATATTTTTCCGATACTTCAATCATCATGTAGAGCCACTGATGCCGGTAATGGCCAGGAGGAGAAGAAACACTAGAAGTTAAAACAATTCCCGAGATTCCGGAATTTAGGTTGTGCGGTGTAGATATATCGTGTGAAGGTCTTTAAAGGCCTTTAAATATGGCAGCTAAGACGTGAACGGTTCGACGTCTGCATGGTATTGTGATCGAGTGGAGGTGCACCTGAGCAACTTGCAACTTCCTGATTATGATGATTACACTGCGTGATTTCACGAGCGGAACATTTCAAGCAGGCAGGTGTAAAATAAAATTTGTTCAATTCCATTGTCCGTGTCACATTGAGTTTCATTTTGTCTTACATGTGAAAAAATACGCTATAAGCGCGAAC
>JAZHYW010066806.1:0-27290 GCA_037355805.1 Ixodes ricinus
GCGCAGCATTAGAGGCACGCAACTCCAACGCAAACGCACACCGCTTGCGTTTGCTTCTTCGCGCGATACAAAAACTCTCCAGTAAGGTACAATCCCATACCGGCAGCAGCACTACGTTGGGACAGAGAAGAGCGTTGTTTGCAATCGGAAACGACACTTCGCGAGCATTGATTGCGAGCAGTTCCGCCGATGCCCGCTGAGCAGGAGAATCGGGCGACCCTCACTATAGAGCGCTTCCCATTTCCGCCGCGGGAGGGCGAGCGTCGAGCTGGAGACGCGAATAGGTCCCTGGAGTCGCGAATAAAGATCCAGTACAATTGCACGCGCACTTGATGTCATCGAGTGCGCGTGCAGTTGCCTGGATCTTTCTCACAACCGCGTTCGCAACCGCTTTGCGAACGCGGATCCGCTTCCAGTGTGAATGAGCGGCTAGGGTGCTTACGTGCCACGCTTGTAGCGTATGCAAGCGTTTGACCACGCGTTCTAACATAGTACACACAAACAAACGCAATCAACAAAAGTCTCGCCTCCCAGAGCCTTATCAGGCCTTTCGCTAGGAGTCTGCTGATGACTAGTTGCACGTGCAACATGTGCTGGCGTCTGCAGTCATATAACTGCTTGAAAGGAAAAGTCTATTTTGTTGCTATCTTATGTTAAATATTTACTTCTACCTATTTAGATAGAAGAGATAAGAGCGTGCAGTGCAAGCACTTAGCAATTTTTTTGTTAGAAAGTCTTGTTTTTTGGCTTGTGTAAATAATTTACGCATCGCGGAAGATTAAACTCTAGAAATGGCACACCCGCAGTTGGAATAGAGCGCGAAAATTTGAGAGGAGGACGCAACTGTGTGTATCGGCATTTAAACAACCTAATATGCATGACATTAATTTTTACTGTTCTTCAGAATCTGGTTCGCCAGCACTTGCAGGCATCAATATTTTCCCCGTGTCATCAAGGAACACGACCGCTCTCACTGATGTAACACATAAAACTAAAATATTCGTTTGTAAGTAGGTGGGTATTTATTTGTGCTCGTAAGTACAGGCGCCACAGAGGCATGCAGCCCATGCCTGAGAGGCCCGTATAAGGGGTGAAAGTAATAATGCAGTGAGATATAATGTAAGGCACAGATAATGTACAATGAGGCATCATAAAGGAGGGGTCTAAGTTGATCGCAGGTGTGTGGCAGCTTGGCGACGAAGTTGCGGAACCTCGGGTCGGTCACTAATGGGCACGTTTGTTATTCTTTTTTGCAACGTTCAAGTGCCGACCAACGGAGCCATCAATTGCAATTCTGTTGTGTCTATGTCCAAACAGCGGGAAGTTAGTCAGCTCTGAGGGCATCTGGTGTCTTCGTTGGAGATGAAAGACAGTGCAGGATACCGCTGCTTGTCTGACGTCTTTAACGTGCATCACGCAATAGTGATACATGACAGCACGCCGGTACGATGCTCATCCAGATTGAAATGAACAGAGGGCGGTGGATTGAATCCACGATCAGCGAGCTTTACAGCGGGAGCGGTCGCTCACGTGCTACCGATCCACGAGCAACGAGACATCGCGGTCGAATTCGAGCTCGAGCGTAGCGACAGCAACAGCAAGAAAATCTCCGGTTGGTGGTTAAACGTTTTTTATTGATGAAAAGGGCTATGTCAAGGCCTCTTTGATAAATATCATCTAGCCTTGATGGGATAGGGAATAGGAGTGATGAAGGGTAGGGGAATGGGAGTGAAGTTAAATGATTTGCAGGAAGGCCGCCAGAGCATACGTAGCCCAACAGAGAGGTTAATAGACAGTTTTAGTGGATCGTACGCTTCGCGGCCTTGCGTACGCAATGAAATTGCGGGTCGGGGAGTGCGCGTGCGCAGAACGCAATAGAAGAGCTAAGCGTATTGCGTACTTGGACGCAACGCTGGGGATTTTGCGTGGCGGGCTAGCGGGCTCTGCGGGACGCTCTCGAGATATCTCGGACTCCCGCGAGAGCGCCGGTTTCAAGATGGCGGTTACCTCGACTGGCGCAGCAAGGGCGGTCGTGGTGTTTTCGGGTGCTGTGTTACGTGAAATTGCGTTGTGTTCAGCCTCGCAATTCTTTCCGGGACCTACGGCGGTCGAATCAGATCGCCGTGCTGCTGAAGGAGATCACGATGAAAATGTTCGCCGCTCAGGAATGTGCGTCCAACGCTGCGATCTCCTCAACGCTGTCTCCGCGCCACAGTTCATCGCCGACGGACGAGACGACTCTAAAAGAAATCGCCGAAGTTCTCGCTAATGCACCGGACATCAGTAGGTCACGCCAAATTTAATTCCGCGATAGCATTGATGAAAGCTGCCGTTTCCACGGGACGAGTGACGGAGGCTCCGGTGATCCGAATCCGGCTAAGCACTCCGTACTCGTAGCCTCTGCCCCGCAGAAAAGCGCGCTTGGCGAGGCGGCTGCGGCTTTGTTTAATTTGAAATGAAATGATTGTATCACGTTCCGGCCAATATTTCTTTCCAGAGAGCATGGTTGCGCTATAAGCTATCGCGAAATTCTACGGCTCTAGCAAATTTAACCAAGATCGTGAGCGGTGATGTGCTGGGGGAACAGCGCACCAAGAAAACAGTCACTCGAGTCAACACCACACACAAAAGAGAGGACACTTACGCAGCGCTGACTGACAACTCTCTGTATATTTACCGCTTTCTCCTCTTCTTCTATTTGAACTGTAGGCAAGGGCCAGGGAGAGCGGCTGGTCTTTTTTCTTTCTTTCGATACGAAGCCAATCTTGTGCTGAACTAGATTGAAAATAAATTAATGTAATGCTAGGTAGTCTAATTCCTTTTGTGACTGGGTTAAAGACGGAGTACTAACACATCTGCCGTTATGTTTTGCGATGTTCTCTGCCTCGATAATTTCTCTTGTGAGCTGGTTGTGGTGCTTGCCAAGCACGGCGCAGTTACTCAGCATCCCTGAGCATGCCACAGTCTCGAGCGAGTGAATGCCTAAATGACCGGAGTTTTTGTTGGTGAATGTGTTGTTATGCTCAACGAAGGCAGATCGTTGAGACACCTTCCCGGTCTGGCCTATGTGAGGATTTTCCGCAAGAGGGGAGAGGGAGTGCTACCACCTTCTCTGTACAAGGGACAAAGGTGTTCTTATGCTTCTTTTTGCAGCCAGACAGTTGTAGTTGGTGGAGCATTTACTTTCTTGCACATGCTGCGAAGTTTGTTAGGAGCTGAAAAGATAGACTTCCAAATTTACTCGGTTAGCTATCTTTGCTTCCAGTCCCGTGAGAAAAATTATGAATATATGGCAAAATGATGGGTTTCTTTGTTTTGTCTTTTTGTTTTTGTTGAGTGCATACGTCTTGCCTGATTTCGTTGGTAAGCTTTTCGGCCACTGATGTTAATAACGAGATTGGGTATCCTGCGCGCTTTAGTCTTAAGACTTGCCCGTCAAAGCTCGTTGGAATAGGAATGCAGAGCAGGATTTTACGAGTGGGTTTTTTTTTAGGCATAACCGTAACGGATGCTTCTTTTTTACAAGTTTCTTGGGCATGCACGTTCCCCCGTACATCATGAGCAAACTAACTCGTACCCGAACCGTCCGTGTTAACATGAGCGGTGTTCACTCCGAAAACGTAACGCACAACATAAATTCGGTCCAGAGCAGGTCATGTTTAGCGTACGCTATACTATTGCGTATTGCGTACGTAAGAGCCAGCAACGCTATACTAAAACTGTCTAATAATTGTTTCCTATTCGCAGCTTTCAGCGATGGTGGTACCGCGGTGTGAGGATCCGCGCTCCCTAGCTCCTGGACGATAGGCTTCAGAATACAGAGTGCTTGCTCTACCCTTCCTGTTGTGAAAATAATAGTGAGGCTCTAGCACTGCTTACGTATATAGCAACACTATTATTACTTACGCGTCGCAGACCCAGCCTCGTACCGCTTTTGTTCTACGACGATCATCCAGATGACAGCCATTTATGATAGGCACCAGTGCTGCACCCCTATAGGTCGTGAAAGTTGCGAATATTCAGTACCAGTGTCGCCATCTCGTCTTAACAAGTTGGAAATGAAATTAACAGTGTGATTTTATTTTGCACACCAAATACGCTAAATACAAACAAAATTTTGCTTTTCTCGTCGTGGTCTTAAGAATTAAGATTAGAGGCTCCCCTAGCGCGTACGGCCTTAAGCGTTTTGTCACGTTTGTTTTCTAAGTAATTGCGTAATTTTCAAAAATGCCTGAAAACGCGCTAAAACGGTTACAAACGGTGATATTTCTGGATTTTATTAAAAATCTCCAGCGCTCTAAAGAAAAAATTCAAGGGCCGTACAACCTTCATTGCGTTATTATAAGTAACCTCCAAAAGAATTATTACTCATGGTGCATTCCTGAAACTCAGGTTTGTTGTAGCGAATTTTGCCCATTGAGTGACAGAGCGGTTGAATCCCCCTTAAAGACGCCAGGCTAGCAGCAGTCGTACTGCACTGGTTAAATTGCTTATCTACAGTGGGTAACAATGTCGCCATGTTCTGGCAGACTAACCTCCTGCTGTATAAACAACTAACGACTAATTTGACCTTTTTGACGCAAATGCGTTATCTTTTCGCAGTCGATTATAAAAGGCAATATTGCTTAGTGTTGTGGCAGAATAAAAGTTTGGAACGTTTTACAATCGGATGTACAAAAATATGTCACAGCGTGTTTTCTTTAGAATTCATGGCGTCGAACACTGCGCTAGAATATGACAATGCACATGTATAATCCGTGTTGACGTATAATACTGCTATTATAGGGAACATATTTACGCATATAGTCAATGCTATGAGGCACACAGAGTGAATCCGCTTGAGAAAGCACCAAAACGATGCTAATATAAGCCAAATGAAAAATTAAAACACACGACAAGAACGAAGCATTTGGGTTCGTGTGCATGTTTATACAGCCTAGAACTTGGTCTGCCTCACACGGGCCACGAGTCTCGCGGCTGTAGATGAGACATTTAGCCAGTGCAGTACAACCACTAGCCTGGGGTTTTTAACGTGGCTTACGCAGTAGTGATACACGACCGCACGCCACTACGATGCTCATCCAGATCGAAACAGGCAGGGGTGGGGATAAGAACGAAGCATGGAGTTATGGTACAGTCAACGTTACATAAACCCTCAGTTGGGAAACTCACCCTCGAAACCGCCGCTAGCGTCCACCGAGACCGAGATAAGTACGATAGCAGCGCCACCCTTTAGCCACGAGTTGAAACACGAGAGTTGCTTTACATCGCTACTGCGAGATGGCCCTGCGAGATGGCGCCACCGGCCCTTGCCCGACTCCACGTGCAGCCGTGCAGCTCCCAGAGTGGGCCCTGCGGGAAAAAGGTCTCCAACACAGTGCACCCACCAGCTACCGTAAGTGGCTGCGTGACAACCACTATCACAAAACATTGCTTCAATTCATTCATACCACAGGCCTTGTAGCATACATATAAGGCGTCTATGCCTAAAGCCAACCCCCTACGTAATAAAAAAAAGAAATGGCGGCGTTGCGATCTTTACTAGCTCGCTTCTCGAGTACGGATCGGAGCCAGTTTGCTGCCCACTGGTTCTAGCGGGCAGCAAGCTCCGCCCATTGGCGAAACTTTCTCAGTATAAACGGCTCTGGAGGCTAAAGCCCCTTTATCCTCAAGAGGCTACAAGAGGCATATAACGGGCGCCCCGCTGCGGCGAGACGCCGAAACACACTTCTCCCGAGCGATGGAATGTCTGCTCGTGCTTCGATCGCGTTCCTCAGGCTACCGCTTCTTTTCTCGTCACGTTTGAAAACCATGTTTCGTGCCCTCGCCGCTGCTAGAGCTATGCGCTGACTCCCGAGAAATGCTCTGTGCTACCAGATCCTCGAGCTCCAAATCTACGACCGGGCACTCTATGGTTCCGCCATCTAACAGCCACACTCTTTAAAAAAAGCTAGTAATAAGCTAGTAACTGCAGCAGATGCTACCTTTTTCTGACCGTTACTACCTTTCACTAACCATTCACTACCTCAAACGCGCGATAGGTGGTAAAAAGTTAGCAAATTCAGTCATTACTACCTTTTTCTGAATGTTACTACCTTTTTACTAGCTATTTACTACCACAAAGGCGCGGAGAAGATTGCGGCGCTTGCTTCATACCCGATTGCCAGCGTTAGTGACGTACTTGCTGTTTCGGATCGCAGGGGGAGGTATCCACACGCAATCGTAGCCTCAAATATTGTATGAGGGGGCATGTTTAAGGGTTGGAGCTAACTTTATAACGATCGCAGCCTCCGTACCAGCATGACGTGGGAGCGAGCGCTGCAGCGAGCGCAGCAGCCATTCTTGATGCAATGACCATGCGGCTTACTTTCCTTCTCGTTTGCATTCGTTTGTGAGCGTTTATATTTTCATTTTGGTTTTAACTGGGATGAAAATAGCCACGTAGCACATACTAAAAACGTTTTCGAAAACAAAAAAAAAATCATTGTGTTTTTTTTTAACTTACGTTTTTCTTTTACGAGAGACGCTTGGCAACATTGTACTGCAAGCAAGTTGGGACTAGAGCCACTAGTTGGGACCAGGCAGAGTTTGGAAGACGCTAATATTTCCGATGTGAACCTGCCATTTTTGCCTTGTGTAATGTAGTTCACGTGTTCCGGTGTTGGGGTGCATAGTTAACGCTCGTGCGTCCGACCGGGCGAGTGTTTGTGTGGAACTGGACTGCACCGAGGATAGCTCGAACGAGCCGGTGCCGCTGAAACTGGATTGGGTTTCGTCGTCCAAGAAGCTTTTCTCGGCCTCCTCCTACTTGACACTGAGAACTAATTCACGGTTTATGTGTACTCGGTGGTTGAATGATTCTGATTGAGCTGTCATCGGTCGTGACAGTGCACCGCCACAACCGTTGATGTGCTTCGTAAATACTAGCTTTGGCACTAATGGAAACAAACTGTTTTGGCATTCTACGAGTCTTTCTGAATTTGCTTATATCTTCCGCAAGAACGCGAGCATTCGTCAGTGTACTACGAAAATTAAGATGCGAGTTCCACGCGGTAAAAATTTTGCGTGCATTTTTGTAGCGCAGCACGCGAAAGTAGTGCAGCTGCGTTCGTACTCCCCGTCAATTAGAGCCTTCGTTCGCTGCGGGAGACGGCAAGAAAGCACTCCCGCCGACGACGGCCGTATTCGTTTTATAAGCTGAACCGCATGTAATCTTAGCAAGCGACGAAACGAGCGACGTAGATAGCGACGAGCGACGGCTATTTCTCACGGTCACGGCCGTCGCGTCGCTCGGTTTTTTAATTTCTAGGAAACGTCGCTCATCGCCTTGGCCGATTGTTCCTGTCGCTTTCATGCGGTTTGCCTCGTCGCGCAACTGACCTAGCGACTGCGAAGAACTGACGTGCTGATACACGACGACAAGTTTGCGCACTCAAATGGTCAGTATAAAAGACTTGCCCCTAAGACAGCGATTAGAGTGATTAAGTAACGTGTGTTTGTGTGGAATGCATTGTGTCGATTGTGTGCTAAAATGGTGTGCATGCTTTTATGTATCTACTTGCAAATGTGGAAGGATTGAAATAAACTGGAAATAATCGGCTTCCTTTTTTGTGTACGTTTAATTGAGCGATGACTAGCGCCACCTAGATTACTCATTTTCAGTTTCAATTTTGGTTGCGCCTGCCACCTGGTGTTCAATGGCATAACCCCACACCTTTTTTTTTCTCCGGAAATCACGTGGTTAGTTGCGTTTCCGGTCTTCCGTCGGGAGGTAGCGCTAGTAACTAGCTAGAGGTACAGTTCCTGTATAGGGGTATTCACTGGCCGCCATATTCGAGGTCACTGTTTAGAACGCATGCTCAGAACGAGCTCGCATCAATAGGCTGCCAAGACCGGCAATCTTGATGGTGCAGAGTACGTTGCAAAATAAATGTTGAAGCTCGCCATCAGCACGTGCTGAGCATTGGCGCACACAGATATGGCCGCCAGTGAATACTCCTATAGGCTCCCTACGGGAGCCAGCCTTGCGCGTTCATGCATGGCATGTGGATTCAGCTCCTCACGTGACTGAATTCGGCGAATAGCAGCGCCGCGCGTTCGAGGCGCGCGGCGTGCTCAAAAGCCGGGGAACGTACGCCGGGGCGCGTGCAACGTCTACTTTGCTGCATGACACTTGATTCGGCTCTCACGTGATCGGATCTCGGCGAATAGCGGCGAGGGCGGCACGCGGCACGTGGAATCAAACGCGCAACTCTGGCTCCCGTAGGGATCCTATACAGGAACTCTAGCTAGTAGGTAGGAAAGTACATGGATCCTACTTTGTGGCTAGTAATGGTTACTAACTTCTTGGCCTAGTAACCGTTAAGTTGCGGCTAGTAACAGTTACTAGCTTCTTGACCAAGTAACCGTTACTAGCTTTACCGTTATTACGTAGGGTTACTAGATACCTAACTTCGTTTCAGCTTGGGTCCAGACGCAGCCGATGCTACGAGTGCGAGCGTGTGGCCCTGAACAGTGCTTGCATTGCACGAAAGCGCGTGCTTGGCAGGACGCTGAAAGCCCGGAGCTCGCGCTTGCAGCATCGCCTGCGTCTGGACCCAAGCTGAAACGAAGTATAGTAACATATGTGACAAGCGGTTACTATACTTCGTTTCAGCTTGGGTCCAGACGCAGCCGATGCTACGAGCGCGAGCGTATGGCCCTGAACAGTGCTTGCATTGCACGAGCGCCGTGCTTGGCAGGGACGCTGAAAGCCCGGAGCTCGAGCTTGTAGCATCGCCTGCGTCTGGACCCAAGCTGAAACGAAGTATAGCTCTTACCTAGTAAATACTACTAGCTTTTTTTGAAAACTGCAGGCTTTGTGAGTATAGAGGAGGCTATGTTTTAAAGCCACAATATAGGCAAGTGTTGTTAATCTTAGTGCCTCCAAATAAGCTAAGCTTCAAAGTAATGACACATGACCATATTGTGGCTTAAAGTCATGGTTTTCAGTAATCTGAAGGTTTATCTAAAATCACAGGAAACGTTTTTCCCTCCTCAACAAATGTTTAAACAGTTTGTGATAGAAAAAAGCAATATTACATGAGCTTCCTAACAGCGAATATAATGCTGAAGAAGTCGCACTTTTTGAATGATGACGATCGGCAGTTGCGTCTGCTCTGCGCAAGCGCCAAATGGCGGCGCCCACAGCGGTGTCGGAGAACAGAGTGCCGATTCTCTAAACGCAGCTCAATTAGTGGCTCAAGTTACTCTGAAGCGTAGCTTATTTAGTGGCAGTACACTCTGGTCCCCTTGCCGTGGCACCGGGCTCCGTGTTCAACAAGGCGGCGTGCAGCTTCGCCACTGCAAGCGTTAACGACCGCACTTACTGTTTCAGAGTGCTGAACGAGCCATCTAGGAACAATCATAGCATAAAATGTTAGCTTGAGGCGCCATATTCAGTGGTGACAGCGGCTTTCATATAAATCCCAGCATGCCGGAGAACGAAGTTGTCTTTATTTTCTTTCCACAGTACACAAACAAAATGTTCCCGGTGGCGCTGCGGTTTCCTCGGGGGCCCTGTTCTGTTTAAAGAATTTTACAGTGAGTGCCTTCATCAGGCGCTCGTTGTGTATCGCCGCACTTTGGCTGCATGTAGCTGCGTGGGCACTCTTCTGTGTTCGAGACGAGAAAGCTCGCGCTGGCGGCCACCCTCTTTGTTTGCAAACAAACTCAGTGTTGCCGTCTAGTGGTTGGCAACGGCATACCTCCGGTTCACGTATATATGTTAATTTTTTACTCATCATTATTTTATCAGAAGAATGAATGATGTCTGACAGTGCTAAAGTGGCCATTTCGGAAGATAGCATGTGTATTTTATATCGTAAATACTTCGAAATCCGCCGTCTAGTTCAGAACATGTAGTGGTGGGGCCATTTGCACACTGGCGCCACTACGTTTAAACGCACGCGAGAAGGGGAGAATGGTAGGGGTGTGCGAATACCGTATAGTAGTTTTCGAATCGAATACCGAATCGAATCAAGAAAAAAAAGCCGAATATTGAATTGAATATCTGAATAGCGATTTTATTTGTAGGAATTTTTCAATGTGTGCTGCGAATGAGATTAATATATGTGCAGAGTATGCGCCCGGTGCAGAATATGCGTCTTGTGCGGAACAAAAGCTAAAATGTAACAAAGTTCTGATGAAAAAGAAAAAGCAGTTGCTGTTGGACGTTGGGCACTAAAGATCCAATTTTATGGCGCAAATATAAACTGTCTGCCCTAAACATCACAAAAAACCAAAGTTACAGCTACGCGTGCCTTTTTGTTCTCGTTAAAGCACAACCTAACATCGCGACTTTTTTTTTCTTAACATTTGTATATATGTCAGAAAAGGGGCATATTGCAATATTTGGTCTCCATTTTAAGGGGAAAAAAGGGCGCCCGGGATTTTATTTCACATAAATAAACAGGTAGGTGTTAAATTTGAGTAAACAGGGTTAAACGATATAATCCGAAGTAAGAAAACAAAATGTCGTTAGGTGGCGCAAGTCACCGCGAAACCGCCGCTATGCATCCATTTTTTCCGCCTATCTATCCTGCTTTAGAGAGCCTAGATTTAAAAGAGGGAGCGAGCGAAACTTAAACCACGGAGATGGCTCCTGCGCTTATTGGTCGTAAGTGCGCATCCGTTTTATTATCACGTAGGAAGGAGGCGAGCGCGAGCAAACGTAAGAGCCTCGACGCCTCCCTGATTGACGCTTTCGTCTTTTCGTCACCTTCTCACAGTTCGTAACTCAAACGCGGCAACGCGGCTATCGAACGTTTGGAAACCCTGTCAAATCTAGGCACACTATTTTCCGTTCCGTTTCGTTCCGAATCGGAATTTGCGGCTTGCGGTTCGAAAAGAACGAAGGTAAGACGACGGTGATAACTTGGCTGGTTACATCGCGTGGTTAACGTGGTTTTTCTTTCTGTGATCTTGCAGTCGCCGGTTTCTGTGAGTGCGGCAAGTGTGTTTTACATCGGCGCTTCAATTTGAAACGAGGGGCTTTACTTGTGAAAAGAATTAGGCTGGAAGCGGCGCAAACGGGATGTTTCGGTTGTGATTCAAGAATAGATTGTGTCACGATCGTGAGTAAATCTGCATGCTATAAAGTTCGTGGCGTTCGTTACTTTTCTTTTTCTAACCTGTGCGTTAGATTTTTGTGGAATGGTTGGGCCAAGAGGTGTTTCTCGCATGGTCTGTCTAACATCACGGCGCTTACATCGCGAGAAAAAAAACGGCTTTTTCAGCTCCGCGCCGACCGCGCGTCTTTTGGCCGAATATATCGAATATTCGAGTGACCGAATACTAGAATTCGATTCGCGAATCGAATTACTCGGGGACTTTCTATTCGATTCGAATTCGTATATTTGTGTATTCACACACCCAGAGAGAATAGTGATTGTTTTGTGCGCCTTGAAGAGAGCAAGGCGCGTTGGTCGTTATAGTTATTAAACGCCCATAAAGAAAACAAAATATCTTTACATTTATCTCCTTCAATACTTAGAGTGATGACATAACACAACACTTGCCTTTATTTTGACAACAGGGATCAAGGTAGTTGTGTTGGATAGAGTTGGAACTAGCCATGGTTAGCTGCCTAAAGCTGCGGAGCGCTAAACTGAGGTTAAGTCTGCCTGTGAAACTAGTGTATTATACTTGTGCAGAAAGCCAAAATCGTTTATTTATTTTCAATTTATTTTGGATGGCAAAATAAAGAACAATTCGAACGCGAAATAAGAGAACAAGCGGAGGACGAAGTGGAACAAATGAACAAAACAAATGGGCCGTTAGTTGTTTATACAATGAGAGTTTAGTCGGTCAGAACAAGGCGACATTGTTACGCACTGTAGATGCGATATTTAGCCAGTGCAGTACGACTGCTAGCCTGAGGTGCTTAGCGTGCCTCACGCAGTAATGGTACACGACCACACACATACACGATGCTGATTCAGATCGAAACGGCCATGGGTGGGGATAGAACCTAGGACTTCTGAGTTCTGCAGTGCGAGCTTTCGCTCCACATGCTGCGAGCAGGTGTGTGCTAGACCGCTCGTTCACCGATCCTCCCACGATGTGGAACGATGCTCTATTCAAAATTCAACTATTATTGCAAGCCGAGGGTGACAATAAAAAGTGAAGAAGCTGAAGTACGCCTATAGCTTTGACTGCATTGCCAAGAAGCGCTGTTCCTGAGCATCTTGAACCGGTTTATGCCGATCCTTAGTCTTGTCGTTATTCCACTTCATTGCTCCACCGTTTTTAAAAAGTATATATTGCCGTCAACAGTCCAGCTCCGGTACCACGGTACAAGTCCCCGGTATGCTTAAATAAAATCCTGCAGGACTTGAGCTGTAGGCGGTCACGCATGCGCAGTCGGGCCCACGGAACCATAGTACGGTAACGGTTTGCTTCAAGTTGACGTAAGCGTCAACTACGCTTAACTGTGTTATGTTTTGATACCACCGACGTGTCCCCGCAATATATTAGGCCTAATACTCAACCAATTCTGAAATATCTATCTATATTTTTTGTCTTTCTTTAAGAATGAAGGCTTTCCATGTCCCTAGACATGGAAAGCGTTCACTTGATGCTGCGTTGTCAAGCGTAGTCATAGAGAAAAGTGTGTATAAGCCTCTAGTTTAAAAAAAAAATTCTTAATGGCATAAAATAAGTAGAAAATATTCGCTCGCAGTGTTAAGTAAAAAGGGTTGGGCAGAGGTACTCTAAATTGAATTTTGAAATACAAAGACTGGGATACAAAATGAAGGCAGCTAAATACTGGCGCTGAAATACATCTCTTCAAAAGTATTGTGATACGTATCAAAAATACATATGAAAATTCGAGAAAAAAATTACGAAATACAAGTTCAGGAATGCATTTCGCGCGGGCATAATGCTCCTATACATTTTTTTTTTAAAAGTAAATCGTTCTGTGATATGAATTTGTGTATTACAAAAAATTACACCATCTTCCCGAGGGGAACCATGGGGTGATGCGGAGCATCGTGTTGGTTCTGAGGAAAGAGTCAGTTGCGTGCTGACATCGAGAGATGGCGCCACCGACTGCCCTAACGTTACCCCTACGCGAGAACGGCCGTAGCCTGGTTAGCAGAAGCTCCTCCAAGAAAGAGTAGTCGCACCAATGACACCCAGCACAAAGACAGCAGAACTGCTCGCCATCCAGTTAGCAATTGAAGCTCATGTAGACAGCACCAACAAACACTTGTACGTATTCACCGACTCGAAGGAAGCGGTTAAAGAATGCCTTCACATAGGCAGCAAGAACAATATTACACGAAAAATCAAGAATTTAGCAAAAACACTACGTCTTAAAGGAAGGCGGCTCGAACTGTCATGGATTCCGGGACACATGGAAATTCCAGGAAACGAAGAGGCGAACGAGGCCGCGAGGGCTAGACTACAAGATGACGTACCCTCACAAGGACTCGCCTCCTCTTCGGTCAAAGAGAAACCCGTGGCACCGGACCCAGAGGAACAGAAAGAGATAGAGCGGATAGCCAGGAAACAACGACTGGCATCCCTGCTTCCCATGGACGACTGCCCCATCCCACCAGGCTTCACCAGGTGGGAGAGGGTATGCATCCGAAGGCTCCAGACATGCACAGCCCTGACACCAGTATGGCGTGCTCGATTTTATAAGCCTACTTCACCGAACGATCCCGGCCCAGACCCGCTCTGTAAAACTTGCAGCGTACCTGCTACCTGCCAGCACCTTATATGGGACTGTCCGGCCACCAGCAAGGAAAGACAAGCTGCCATACACGAACTGCCCGCGGAAGCCAGACCCACAAACTACCGAGAATGGACAAGACCGACCAGTGACAACGTCAATAGGAAACAAATATTAACCTCTCTGTTGGGCTACGTATGCTCGGCGGGCCTTCCGCAAATCATTTAACTTCCTCCCATTCCCCTACCCTCATCACCCTATTTCCCTATCCCCATCAAGGCTAGATGATATTTATCAAGAGGCCTTGACATAACCCTTTCATCAATAAAAAACGTTTAACCACCACCCCTACGCGAGCCTTCGTCGCGGCTCGCGGCAGAGAAACTTGGAACGCTCGCCGCTCGCCGTTTATTTTTTTCACACTTGAAGGAGAGGAGACTAGAGGAGGAGAGTTGCGCGTGCGCTCGCGGTGTGAGTAGAAGCGAACGCACGCGCAGTGCACGCAGCTGGTAGAAAGAGAGAGCGGAGAGACTAACGCGCAGCTGTTGGAGAGAGGGAAGGAGGAGAGTTGCGCGTGCGTAGTGTCAGTGTGGACTACAAGGCCGCGGGACATAGACCCGAGCAAGAGATGCTCCGCATCTAATAAAAGTAAACATACTACTTTTTTGGTACACTCGGCCACATTTGATGAGAAGTATGTTTTTTTTAATAGTTCTTTGGTCAGCCGCTACCGATTTGGGAAAAGAGTCATGTTAGCGAACGGGATTAAAGGGGTCATGAAACGATTTTCCTGCTTCTTCCTCCTTAGCTTTAATCCTCAACTCAAAGGCGAATTGTGGATTCACGTCGTCGTGACATTCTTCGGCACCGGTGCGATGACTCTTTGCTTCCACCGTGCTTTTTATGGACACCGTAGAGCTTGTCATTCCCCAGTGACGATACGTTCCGTCAGGGCACTCATTGGCCACGAACGCGAATCCAAATATTCGTCGACGTATTGATTTCTGACGAGCGCATACGTCCGAGTGACGCGATTCTCGTGTCCAATGCGTGAGCTGGGCTCGGCTGACGTCAGGTTGGCACCGCTGACGCGCTTTGGGAACCGCGGATGGATCATAGTGAAAAGGCGGAGAGCTTTCGAAGGAAAGAAGGTACAAAATAGTCCTCTATATTTTCAAATGTTCGTATCGAAAGCTGGCTTTTGACTTTCTACCCTCTTTCTTGTGGCCCACTAAACGATATGCGATTGGTAGAGTCTCAATTTAAAACACTCATCCCAGCCCAAAATTCGTTTCATGGCTCCTTTAAGCGTTCCGCAAGTGTCAACGAACACGGGTTCACATCAAGACAAACGAAGAACACTTGCACGTTAGGAATGTTTCAGTTTTGAAATGTTTTAAACCAGGCAAAGATTGTTTTTTTCTGTTTTCTATGTATATGAGGACCTGACTTGTACACGTTACTAAAAGAAAGTAAGGAACTACATTTACAATTACCCATGACAATATGTAACTCATTACAATTCCAAGTATACTTTCATACGAGTAAGTGACCGTTACTTAAAAATAATTCGTTACTTTCGCGGCATTACTTTCAACATTACTGTCCTAGGGTATGAAACAAGACACAATAATTATGGAAGCACTCAAAAAGTATCATTGGAAACCTTGCCTCCCTTCTATGGGAAGGTGTCGTCCGCCGCACCAAACACCTTTCTAATCCACCTTTTTCCAAACAGGTGCTGCCACCGGGACGCGCGACTGAGTGGCTAGAAAACACCTCGTTCTCAAAGCCTTCCCAACCCGTTTGACACCCAAAACGTCAGCTAGATCCTGTGGCCCATTGAGACGCTGTGTTCTAAGTACGGCTCCACCAAACTTCGTTTTTCTCCCGAGTGTAGATTACCGTGGTCCGTGAAGAGGATACAAATAAGTAATTTACTCTCTCTTTCTTGTGGCCAGAAGAAAGCAAAGAAGGAGTGAAGACACAAAGCGAAAAGACGCGCACAGATCCGCTACACCAGCTCGCGTGCACTTTAACGGTTTTCTGTATGTTCTTTTATTGACAGGAAGCACTTTGAACGCGGGAGGTTGCCTAATGTTGTTTGCACGGAGAGTCCGGTTCTTTGTATCAGTGTGCTTCCCACTTTGTTGGGGCGAGCTGACGAGGTACACATTGAAGAAAACCAAACCACAAAAAAAAAAGAGTTGAGGAGGCGTGAAGAAAGGCTTTGAGCGTCTAGAGGACCTGTCAGTACTTGCGTTTTGTAAGTCCAGGTGACAGTGTGAGTCCGGTAAAGCTTACCCTTAGAGAAAAAAAGAAACGATTTTTGGTTAATATTTATAGTTCCCGGCATTTGTATCCGAGAATGAAAACAAAAAAAATAGAACGGATTATACTAATTTTTTACGTAAAAAAGTGAGAAAATTACTTTAAAATTACTTTCTAAAATGTGTAATTAATTACCTTACAATATTACCGATCAATGTGAGGGATTACATGTAATTCCTTATTTGTAACGAATTACGTACAAGCCTAATGAGGACCTCTCTTGGACGTGGTAATAAGTAGGCTACGTTGACAAGGTTTCTATTACAAAAAAAAATAATGCTTCAAGTGAAAAAAAAAAAAACTTACACTAACTGTGAGGTCAATATTTAAGTCTAATTAGTACGTTTTCGAGCCCAAAATAATTTCGTGTTGAATCGCCATTTTACTTTTAGCAAAATGCTGTGGGAACTAAGCGGGTACTCACTAGGTTGTAAATAATTTCCATCAAGAATCCGGTGCAGTTCTCTTTCATATATATCTCACGCATTGAAAGGAATATCACATGAACTTCAATATTTGTTTTTAGACTATCTAAATATCCCAGAAATGTCAGCCATCCTCTATACTCTCTTCACCCCAATTATCTCTAGTAGAGGGCTGGATGGCGCAGTGAGCAAACAGGTGTGAAGCCACCCGAAATAGGCAGCTTGTCCCGGAAGTGAGCGCTTGACAGTCTTTCACACTCTTACGAGCGGTGATACAAACAGTGTCTAAGGCGCTTAATTTGATTTTGTTATATCAAGAGAGCCTGCTTGTTACGCATTAAAAGCTGATGCAGGCCCAAACAAGTCTTCTTGGAAGCAATTTGATGTGTGAGAATCTCGAGATCCCAGTTGATTAAGTGTACACGCCCCACGTTCAAATGCTTAGTTCTAAAGATTAAATATTTAAAAAAAAATTTATTGCCCCCCCTTCTTCCCAAAAAACGCAGGAAAGCGCGAAAATAAAACATTAATTAACTGCACAATAAAACCTAGCAGACACTCGAGTCCCGGGACAAGCGTCGACCTCCCGGTGGCTTCACTCGCGCCCGACTCGGAGCGCGGCTAAGCGCCATACAGCCCCCTGTACACGAACTCATCTCTGTTACGTCACGGCGCGGTGGTGGCGCGTCGAGCGCACTTCCGGTCTGAGGCTGTGGGCAGAAGTCCTCATGTGAGACGTGTATTCCTGCGTTGTTTTGAAAAGAACCAGACAAAATCCGGCCTTCTCGTCAAAAGCCGTGACATGGACTGTACAAAAGAGTCCAGAAAGGTTTGAAGGTCAGTTTCATGTGCTCGTTTCGTCCGAGAACGTGGATATGTGCCGTAAAAGAGAAAAGCCGACGCCGTCGGACCACGATTGCTTGGGCGGGGAGCACTTTCGTTTGAACTCACAGATATTTGCGTCATCAGATTTATTTGTTTTGTTGCAACCTGAACGCCGGAAAACCGTTAAGTCGTACGGAACACCTGTGGACTACGTTCAGTGCGTCTTCAAGTTCAAACGGCCGCCTGATCGTTCGAGCTGTCGTCTGATATTTCAAACGTTCTTGCTTGTCGTCTTCTCTTTTAGACGACACCGGCCCGTATGCCAAATGTTGGCCCGATACTTCTGATAAGAAGAAAGTGCAGGCCTTAAAAGACTTAAGTCTGAAGGTTGGTAAGTAGGCTCGATGTAAAGAGTAGAAACAATGAGGTGTTGATCAGTGTTACCAGTGGCCATCATCGACTTGTTATGCCTGATTCAACTGGTCCGACTTGCGATTTTCAGTATCCACGTCGACTATCTCAGCTACAGTTCCCGCTTTCGCAGCCTGAGCGACGTCGCGACTGAAAATTGCGAGCGAAATCTCATCATACAAACCAGGCTTAGCCTCCATTCTGCAGCGTCCACGCGGAATGAATTGCCACATGTTACATTATTCACGCGAAGTTTTGCGGTGTAACGAGCCTCGGTAATTTCGCTGAGGCGGCTCAAGCAGTCGGGCATCGCTAGCAAGACGTAGAATCAACAATTCGAACGCGAAAAGGGCAGGGGGACTCACACCGACGCCGACAACATCGCATTTCAATGGTTTGTTTATGGGCGACGGCGAGCTTCATGCCCACACTCCATCGCGCATGCGCGGCGCCGATGGCGTCCGCTAGGGGTGCTCCGATTTGTTTGTAAACATGAGTTGGTGTATAGTAGAGATCATTGATTCACCGCAAAGCTGACAGTGCGGTGGGAGCTGCTCTTTCACCGTACCAATCAGCCGCCTCCTTTTTCAGTCGCCTGCCGCGCCCTCTGCGCGTAGGTATGGGTGGGAGCGTGATCACGTGACGAAAAATACACGCATGATTGGTCGAACAAGGGCGTAACTTCCTATTAGCTTTGTGGTGAACAGCGCATTGGTTTCATGTTGGTACCTTTTCTGGAGTTGCTTTAAGACGTCGCCTTGGAATGAAATTATGTTATTTTATACCTGATGATCTGAGGGAAGAAACATTGCACTCTTCCTATTAAGTGCTTCTGGGAGTGCAGTAGAAAGTGGGAAGGTGGTACCGACTGTGCCTTTAACGTTTTGATTCGACAAAAAATAGTTACCCAACGAAGCATCCCGTAAGCCATATGTTTTCTTTGGATAACAGGGAGGGGAGTAACCAATGTCGCGGTTATACTGTTCGAAACGAACCTTAGTTTGCTAGAAAAAAGAGCCTCAAGGATTCATTTACTGTACCTTCTGCTCATCTGATCCACGAAAAAAAAGAAGAAGAAAACAGTATCTTGATCTTTCGCTTGGGGGTCACTCATTTCTCGCACCTTGTAAAAAGATACATTGGTCCCGGTTTGTATCGCGATTCAAGGAACAGACAAAAAATGCATTCCAATACCGAAATACAAATACTGATTAAAAATTGTTTTTGCGATACATTAATATAAATACTAAAAGTAATTCTAAAATACTACCGCCATACTGCGTAATTATAGGTGAAGTGCGTTTAAAGTACTCTAAGTATTGCACAAAGTAAACGAGGGGTTATGTACTTCAAGTACCGTACCAAGTACACCGGGTGAAATGTACTTGAAGTACAGTATTTTATTTCAATGCGATTTCAAAATAAAGTACTTGTACTTTTTAACACAGGCTTTCAACAAGCTTTCGAAATGCCCTTTCATTCCCCTATAAAGATTTTAAGAGGTAAGCATTCCCCCAGGGGTAATCGGGGATACATCAGATATTTTTCGGAAATGACGCCGAATACTGGAAAAGTTAACTGGTCAAACAGTAGTTGTTTCACTCTCGCTGACAAGCTATTTAACGCAATACATAGCTTGAAAGTGTCACCATTTCTGGGTACTGACAGTTATTTTTTTGTTTATTGGTTTCTTCGAACTACAACTTCTACGGTGTGAAACTGACGAGGCGAAGCGAACGCTCAAGGCGTATAAAATACTTGCATGACCGCGAGTAACGTCCCATGCAAGATATGTATAGCTTCATTAGGAATTTTTTTTTTAGAGCAATCATCATTTTGTAATACAAATTTACCAAGACCAATATGGGGAATGGGCTTTGGAGACGGAAGTTGAACTTTCGTCGGAAAGAATCAGAAAAAAATAATTTAAGCGAAGTAAGAGCACATACACAGAGAATGTACTTAAAGTACTTGCGAACACTGTTCAAATGATACCATATTTGAGTGTGCTGTTCACTGCGCTTGCTCAAAACGAGCTCTCATACGCAGGCCGCCAAGACCGGAATATTTCTGTGGTATGGAATGCACATTGTCATTGCGCTGCGGAAGCTCCCCGTCACTACAAGCCCAGCCATAGGCTATGGCCCAGCAGACTCCGCTATGGCCGCCAGTGAACACGTTTGTGAAGAGGCATTTGCCTCAATTTTAACATTCGACTCTCCCAAAATTGAAGTCTTACATCCTGCCCCCCTTTTCATAGATGGCTTGAACTGACGTCATATTAACGTTCATTTTGGTGGCCTTGATACTAAGCGCTTTTCTTCTGCATCATTCATTTGGGCCCACGGATTCTGTCTTTTAGGGCATCAACAAGTAGAAATGACCACCAGCATGAGGCAATGACGTCACGCGCAAGTCTTGTATTCCGGGTGTATTTTTGTTGAACTAGAAACAAATGTGATATTTCTTTGTTTTTGTGGTAGTATTTGCACAATTTTACTGCATCACTGATAAGGCAGTGTGAAGTCGGTGGGCACATATGTATATCACTTGCTTTGGCCGCTCCGTACATTTGTCGAAGGCTCTTGCAGACAAGAAGACCAGGAGCGGGACATACCACAATCCGACTCCTTGGTTGGATCTGTAGTAGAGCGGTTCTAGCAGACAATCATGCAGAACGGCTTAGTGGTAGATAGGCCTCTGCTGGGAGCCGTTCAGAAATCCAATCGTGCTGAAGGGCTCAAGAGTAGGTGTGTCTCTGCTCTTAGCGGCTAAGGCAGAAAATCCTACAGAACAGCTCAGCAGTAGATGTCCCTCTGCTGGGAGCAATTGAGATAAGCAATGACTGAGAACGGCTAAGTAGTACATGCGCCTCTGCTGGGAGAGATTTTGGCAGAGAATCACGCAGAACGGCTCAGAAGAACATGTGCCTCTGCTATGAACGGTTCACGCAAACAGTCATGCAGAATGGCTGAGCAGTAAGTGTGTTCCTGCTGGGGGTAGTTAAGGCAGACAATCACGCAAAACGGCGCAGTACCAGATGTGCCTCTGTGGACTGCAGTTCATGCAGACAATCACACAGAACGGCTCGGTAGTAGATGTGACTTTGCTGGGAACGGTTCGGGCAGACCTGACGCAGAACGGCTCAGTAGATGTATTCCTGCCAGGGGCCGTTCAGGCCGACAATCACGCAGAACGGTTCAGTAGTAGATGTGCCTCTGCTGGGAATGGTTCAGGCAGACAATTATGCAGAACATCCTGACGGAGAAAGGAACGAGGAACGTGAGCACGGGCAGCAAGACAGACATTTTGTCGACGCTGGAAAAGTCGGGCTTCCTTCGGTGCTGGTAGTTCCGGTCGTGTGTCTCGTTCAAGAAGCGCGCCTCGATCCAAGCGATGTCGCCGTCAAGGGTTCGGACGGGCACGAGATTTCGAAAGGTAATTTCTAGTTCTCCGACCTTAGTGACGTGACCGATGGGTCTCTCCTGGGAGGCAACGGCGGCCAGGGCAGGCAAGAGAAGCAACGCCTGGCAGGTCCAAGAGACCGCCATGGCGCTTCTTCTTCGCATCGAGACGTGCCACGCGTCGCTGATAACTACTAAGAGTGAACCTAGACGACGACGAGGACGTCTACGATGCTGACGGAAATGAGTTTATTGTAGGTTTTCTCTTACAATTCTGCAGTTCGAAAGTAGACTTCTTACAAAATTATGCATATTTCGTAGCAGCTACACACATTATCTGAAGGTGCCGCATTTTGGTCGTGGATTCTTATTTCTTATTCAGGAAGACTGGGCTGCCGAACAGTGCTCCGGCAGTGTTCAGCGTAGACTTGGATTCAGTTTCGCCCGTCGTGCAGGAACCGACACCCAAAATCACAAAATATGGTGACCGGTAATGTTGCTTGTGGTCAGGTCAATGATCTATTTTAAACATTTAGACCAAAACTTTAACAATTGACTGATTGACAACACGTATTTTGCATGAAAGGTATGCTCTTCTTGGTGATGTGCCCTTAGAAAGGTGGATGGGCGTATTTCGGATCGCAGCGTGCTGTGGTGTGGACCTACTGACTATTCTCCATCTCACAAACATCTGCAGTGCAGACAAAGACATGGACACCAGTGCGTAGCTTTAGAAAGTGCTTCCTATTCACGAGTGGTCGTACAAATTAAATCAATGAGTGAGCTATGTTCACGCTCTGTGCTTTTGTTTTTATGGCAAAAATTTGTGAGATGGAGTATACACAAACAAGCCGCTATGATGTCACGGCGCTGCGGTGGCGCTGCTGTCGACACGGCGCATCCGCAGGCGCTTCAACTCACGCGAATCTGTTTTCTGCGAAAACGCGAGGCCGACACCTGGTACGGGGCAAGCGCGTGCTTCTTTGTAATCAGCGCGTTAGCCTAAAGGGGGTATTCACTGGACGCCATATTTAAGGGCGATGTATAGAGCGCATTCTCAGAACGAGCTCACATTGATAGCTTGCTAAGACCGGCAATCTTGATGGTGCGGAATGCACATGGCAAAAGAACTGTGGAAGCTCGCCGTCAGCACGTTCTCAGCAGTCGCGCACACAGATATGGCCGCCAGTGAATACTCCCTATAGAGGGTGGAGGACAACGGCGCAATTAGATGCATTTTTGAATCCTTAATTTCCGTATGAACTCCGGCAGTTAATCCAGGATTACCTCTCTGTCTTCATCTTAGCTTGTAGGGTAATTATAGACATATAGCGTCGTCAGTCTGCCGTTGGCTGGAAGTGGCTTCCAACACCGTTTTGCGGTATGTTCTTTCATGGGCTTGGAATTCCCATAGGGAGTGCAAACCAGTGTTGCGGAATGAGAACCCCCATTCCATTCCAACTTCATTCCGGGGAATTAGAGCTTTCAACAATTCCATTCCTTCCAACTCCTTGGAATGAAAACACTGTGCCATTCTCACTTCTGGAATGGCTGAACTCTACCATTCCATACCTTTAATTTCTAAATGCGAAAAAGTGGCAACTGGGTTACTGGAAAAAACAAACAACATAAAGCAACATTATCAAACGCGGAGACGACTGCAAATGCATGCAAAAGCTTCCTTAAAGCAGTAATTTTAACTAAGCCAAAGGGTGGACGCACAAAGTGCTTCGTGGCACTTGGTGTCACTGCAGACATCGATCGCGCGATCGGGCGAAAAATGCTTACGAGTCGCAACGGAAGCAAAAAAGTTAAAACCAGTCATTATTTTCGCAAACGAACGCTATACCATCCAGAGATACATGGTAACATATTCAATCCAAGTCTTCGTTTTTATTCCAAGCAAAAACTATGAAAGATCGGCTGGGTTAAAAGCAGGAAGTCGAGCCGGTCATTTTTCCCGTTCGATTCGAGTTCAGTCGCATTGAATTTTGTTCCGGTTGGGTTGTGGTTCAGTGATGTTTTCGAAATAACGGTTCGGTAACCGGTTCCACCAAGCGCAAACCAGTTCAGTCCGGTTCTTAAAAAAAACAAAGAAACACTACAGCTCCCAGTCGTTAAGAGAACTGCTAGTTAAACACGGCGTCATCTGCATTAAAAAAATTAGGTCATCAGAAGCCGTGCTGCGGAAACGAGGACAGCTAAACAAATCTATACCCTATTTCGTTTTGTGATCTTGAATTATCAACGCAAACACAATTCAATAAAAATTACGTGGTTATACAGGTACTTTCAAACAGTACCGAAGTAGTGTACTCATTTGTGAAGTCAATCAACCAGCACGCACAGTGACACCGTGATGGTAGCACACCCTTCATTCGAAAACTACCCACAAAAGATAAATTTGACGAAAAGTATTTGGACAGCAGGAGTTTAGTCTTCCAGAGTGTGGCAACATTGCTACCCGCTGTAGATGAGAACTTTATTCAGTGCATTCCGAATCCTAGCGTGGGGTCTTTAACGGATACCACGCAGCACTGATACATGACAACACGCCGGTTCGAACGACTAAGTTGAAAAAGGAGAAAGACAGCAACGGCCCGTCATAAGCCGATTAAAACAAAAAAGGAAAATACAACGGGTTATTTGTAGTTTCTAAAAAACGCGCACATACACACACACACACACACGGACAAAATTAGCTTCAAGCAGCGCCGAAAGCTCTGGGCGACTGGCGTTCCGGCGACCGGCGCCGCAGTGTCGTGCTCGTCGCGGCTTTGTCTCTTGGTGCCTCCAGATTTCGCCACCGCGGGAGAAAACTGCACACAGCCGTAAAAGTTTATTTTTTTTACTTTTACAGTTTTGTTTGCTTTATCCTTCCTTAAAGAATATTTCTTAGAAGCAAAAAAGGAACACACACACACACGTGCGCACAAAGAATAGCTCTTTAGCCTCTCGGCATAGTCAGTAATACTTAGTTTCACTTTACGACGTATCGTGATGGACGCTACAAGCGGGCAAATCCGTAGTTCGCAGCTTGTCTCGTGATTTCGCGCTCCCCGCGTAGCTCCGCCCAACCGGAAGGGCACGTGACGCCCTCCTAGCTATGAATTGAATCCTGGGGCTCGAAGCGTCCTTTGCGATCCATCGTAAGGCTAAACAAAGTATACGAGTTCACGCCTCCACGCCGACTCGGCGACGCCAATTCGTGCTGAACACAGACGTGAAATATACCTTTTCGTCGCATTATTATTGAGCTGTCCCCATGTCGCTGCTGTTTGTTTAGTCAAAACTTAGCCGCTGATGCCAACCGTCGTGAATATTTAATCGACTTCGCGCCGCCACCCGCAGGAAGGCGCAGCTCACATTGATTACGCAGAACCGTTTCCAATGAATGGGTAACCACCACATGATATTAAGGTTCCGTTTCAATTCAGGTGAATATAAAACGTTTGATTTCGGTTAGGAGTTTTTTTTTTTTTTGGTTCAGTTAAAAATAACGGTTTTACTCCGGTTTTCGATTCGGTTCGACACCCTGGTTAAAAGCTACATGCTAATTGCCCATAATTACAAAGACCACTTTGTCGCGCCACGCGGCACATGGAACGACACCTTATCTGTCTGTAATTATTCAGTTTTTGTTGCTTCACCGATGACGTGCCATTTTCATCCTCGACGGATACCACTGATACCTTGAAGGTGTCAATCACCTCCAGTGCAATGATTTTCTTTGCACTGGAGCGTAATATGCTAACGAATTGCAGCATCAGCCCGTATGCCCCTGATGGAAATCGACACAGCTCGCATGAGAACCGAGCCCATTCCATTCCCACTCCATTCCAGGCAAAAGGCGCCTAATTCGATTCCCATTCCATTCCCCCAGCGCTGCCGGCGCTATATTCTCATTTCATTCAGAGGTCGCAAAAGTGCGGAATCATTCATTATTCAAATTTCGGAGTGGCAATTACGTAACACTGATGCAAGTTTCCTTCTACCTGATCTTCTCAGCACGTCTTGCAAATCAATGGCTTTTCTCCGTGTAGTTCAGTGGCTGTGAGTTTGACCGGTGTTAATGCTGTGTTTTAATTCTTTGAATTCGGTCGTTTCCAACCTTTTGATTGCCCATTGGTAGCGGATATTTCTGCATCATTAAGAGTAACCTTAGGTAGGCTTTTCTCGCTTGTCCGTCTAGTGAGCTCTTTTCTGTGGCTTATACAGCTCCTTTCTTGACTTTACAAGGGGTTGGGCCTTTCGTTGAGTTGTTGCCACTTGATGCATCCGCTGTGACTGGGTGACCCCACTGGATCCCGGGAATTTCTGCATGTCCCGTAATCCAATCTCATGTATGCACGACACCCTTCAGACGTAGCTCTTTGGCGATCACTTCGATCTATTGTTGAAGTTCTGCACTTGGGTGTGTTGTTTCTAGGCGCTCTGAGTGCCTTTTGAGGGTCAGTAAACACTTCGGCTCTCCGTAACCTATTCGCGTTCTGTTTTGTTTTTCTATGTTTATTTTTAGAAGTGCTGTGAACCCTGCCGTGCTCTGTGCTGTTCAGAACTATCACGCATCAATGAGAACGAGGCAGTAGGACCTTGTTTTGATCAAGAGTAGGCAAAAACAACTCCTCAAGCTTTAAAGCCCCAATCTGTGTGTTCTTCAAATGTAAACCATTGTATATTCACAAACTTTAAAAAAAACTCCCAAGTTTAAAATTTGCATTACCGTAAGCGGTGTCACATGAAGTGTCTGTGCAAACAATATCGTTGTTACAGCTGAGGAATTCAAGATTTGTTAATACAACCGAAGGATATAGAGCCTTGTTTTTTGTGAATAGTTTTATAAATAAATTATTCTTGCATAAAACCACGTCATCACTTTACATGTGAGTTGGGTGGATGGTTTTACGTACGAGTAAATCGCTGTTTACTTCGTATGTTTTATGAAAGGGAAGCTAAGCCGAGGCCGGCGAGTCCTTGACTTCCGGACGATGTACCACGAGGACTACCAGTGGACGATCCTAGCCGTTCAACAGCTGAGCAGTTCTAGAAAACAGGAGCATACAGCGTCGCGTGTGGCCAAAACCGAGACGTCAGTCCGCAGTGTCAGTGGCTGCAGAAATCCTTCCTTACACTATTCCACGGGTATTCTGTTTCAACGGCATGCCCCTCAAAGATCACGTACTGAACTTCTCAGTAACGTGAATTCATTAGCGGTCCTGTTACGTTTTTGAGAGCCAGCGAGCTCCTGTGGATAAGGAGTGTCAGATAGGGACATAGATGACACGGGCACTGTGGTTTACAGCCGTAATGCAAGGCCAGATGATGAGAGAAAATAGAGAACTTCTCGTTCCACAACCGTTTTTGTCGCCTGCTATTGCAGCGTGCGTGGCGGAGTTGGAAAACCATCGAGTCAAAGGGGTTAAAAAATAGGCATCACGGTTGCTTGGAGTAAAAGGTCAAAGGTGTTTTGTAACGATGAACATATATTTTGCCATTACACTTTTACCTTAGCCGCAGAGAAGCGCACTAACAAACCTAAATTAAAATGTATGCGGTCAGGTATTCTTCAGAGCGCAGCGCGTGAGAAAAGAGACGAAAAAATATGTTACGGGTATGTCCTCCTGTCACAAGGTTGTGCTCGAGACGGGTACCCGACTTGATAAGCTTTATCGCGACCAATGTTTTGACCTTTATTTTTACTTCATTTTAAAGGTTTTCGATAAACCTAGCCGCCGTTTTCGACTCTATCTACCGTAAGGTTATCTAAAATTTCGGCGTCGACAACTGGGTCATCTACGTTGACAGCGATAACGATGCACAGCGGCCGCAAACCAAGTACTTATTCTAGGTAATACGAAATAGACCAGAAGGACAAACCGACAATTTCGTGTGGGTGTATCTCGAAACAACCCATTCTGATTTGAACCCTTCTTGTTTGAACCCAGTCGCAAAACGCCCTTCTCGTTTTAACCTTTCGCGTCGCAACCCTTTCTCATTTATACCCGTCTCATTTGAACCCATTCTGATTCTGACCCTTTCTCGTTTGAACCCATTCTCAAAACGCTCTTTGCGTTTTAACCTTTAGCGTTTTACACGGTTAAAACGACAAAAGTCATTTTGAGGATGGTCAAAACCAGAAAGTATGTTTTTAGTAATTTTTAAATGAGAAAGGTT
>JAZHYW010066807.1:0-37401 GCA_037355805.1 Ixodes ricinus
GTGCAGGGTTCCACGTGTGTCTACTCGGAATCAATCATCGTTTTGTATTTCCAAAACTTTGTCTTTTAAGTCCAATTATTAGACTGCCTGAGTTTTATAACCAGTACTTTGAGAGACTTGATATTTTTAACTGGTGCTACAAGGCATTTGTTATTTATGCTGAAGAACTGTCCTGCGGGTGAATAATGATTGTGGTTCACTCTAAAATTCATTTCAGAGAGCACAGATATTGTTGGGTCTGCGCTTGTGCTACTGCTTCGTAAAATATTTTTTCTGCGTGCCTCTAAAACTTGTTTTTACATTACTGCAATTTCTCATAATTGTAGTACACGTGACCTAGAAATTGTATTTTGTGATAATTCAGCTCGGTGCATTTCGTGTGATTGTATGCAGTTACTGTATATAGTGCATTGCTATTGCTCTTCTGTATTTGTGTGTTTTATGTATTCGTTTCCATCCAGTGTGTCAGTACAAAAACCGCAAGGTTGTTCCTAGGCACTATAATAAAGATTAATTGATTAATTTATTTATATTATTATATTTTTTTATTTCATATTTGCAACATTATTATTATCGTCGTCTGCATCTTTCAATATGCAGACGACACCGCACTGGTATCCCGTCACCTTAGGTACGATAATGCCGTACGGCTATTGCAGGATGACGCGACGCGAATAATGGACTGGTTCGGCGAGAATTTATTTACAATCAATGCGTCAAAAACAAAATTGGTTTGCTTCAGGAACCCGCTAAAAAAAGTGAACCTTGACTTGCCAGTAGCATTACACTGTTCGAGTTGCCATGACTGTGAGTGTCCTGATCTCGAGTATGTTGATCATGTAAAATATTTAGGGGTGTTATCTGATTCCGACATGTCATGGAACTCGCACTTGTCGTCCGTTTGTGGGAAACTTCGGAGTGTTAGTTGTATACTTTTTAATCATAGAGTTTTCATGCCATTTTTCGTAAGGAAGTCAATCGCACATGCCCTTGGCTATAGCTTACTTAGATATGGTATTACAGTGTTCGGGAATTGTGCGCAACTGTGGCAAATTAAGATTGACCGCATATTAAAGGCTTTGTTGAAGAGCGTAGGATATCAGATGGATTTTTTACCTGACATTAATGTTTTCGAATTTCTACAGATGCCGAATTTTTCTTCTTTTTTGCAAACTGTAGTGCTGCGACATTTCTGGAGTAATGACTTTAAGCGCCCCTTTGTACATCAAAGGAGTCTTCGCTGCACGCCACGATTTATTACCCCCTCTTGTGTTACGCGTTACGGCAAAAGAGTTCGGGCTTATTACGTACCCTTCGTTTTCAATAAACTTCCGGAGAGTGTCATCAACGCCAATACAAGGAGAGAGTTAAAAGCATTGTTGGCGAATGTAACAATTTAGTGCGATTCCCCAAAATCTGCCTCTCTTATTATTATTACTATTATTATTATTATTATTATTATTATTATTATTATTATTATTATTATTATTAATATTATTATTATTATTGTTATCATTATTATTATTATTATTATTATTATTATTATTATTATTGTTATTATTATGGCTAGCTTTCTGACAGGTTTGACATCCTGTCATCCAACCAATACGGGTTTATCGCCGGCCGAGGTACGCAGCCTCTTCTGGAGGGCTTTTCGGATCATCCTCACTCGTCTTTCGAAAATAACTCAGTACTTAGTGCCCTTTTTCTGGATGTCGCCAACGCTTTTAAGCTGTAAGTCATAATATACCCCTCCAAAAGCTGTATTCCATAGGCTTTGGAGGTACTTTCTATACGCTTCTAAAAAGCTTTCTCTCAGACCGCACGCAAATTGTATCGCTTAACGATGTAAGAAGCTCCAAGGTTCTGTTGACTGCTGGAGTTCCGCAAGGTTCCATCTTATCTCCATTGTTATTTAATATCTATGTGAGCGATATTGGTCGAGTGGTCTCTGGTAGTCGTATACTGCAATACGCGGATGATACTGTCCTGTTCTCTGGTCATCTAGGTGCTGAAGAGGCGGTACGTATGCTGCAGAGGGATGTACTCAAGGTCATGGACTGGTTTGATTTAAACATGATTAAAGTTAACGCGTCTAAAACTAAGTTAGTATGCTTTCATAACCCACTAAAGGCGATTAAACTACAAGTCCCTATTTAGCTTTATTCTTCAAACTGTCTTGCCCGTTGCTGTGTGCCTGTGGAATTTGTCAGTTCAGTTAAATATCTAGGGGTTTTCATAGACTCGGATTTATCTTGGACAACACACCTGTCTTATATCACAAAACGCCTAAGAGGTATCTCATGCTTGCTCTATAGCACAAAAGTGTTTATGCCATTTTCTGTTAAAAATGTGATTGTTTATTTCATGTGTATAGTGTGCTTAGGTATGGTATAACACTTTTTGCAAACTGTTCTCGTCTGTGGCGTTCTAGGGTGGATAGTGCCCTCAGGGGGATCTTGAAGGGCTTGGCTTACAACTCTACTTTTGCTTCAAGTGATAATTTATTTCAGTCTCTCGAATTCCCTTCGTTTTATGCGCTATTCCAACACACAGTAATCCTTCAGTACTTCTGGTCTACTGAATACAAAGTTCCTCATACTACATCCCGGGCAATAAGAAATGTTCCCCGCTTTGAGATACCTAGGGTTCGCACAAGTATTGGAGAATGTGTCCGATGGTATTAAATTCCACATTTATTTAACAACTCACCCGACTCTGTTTATCATGTTGAAAAAAGGAGTAAGCTGAAAAAGGTCCTGAACAGACTATATTATAACACTGGCCCTGTATCTGTTCAGGAGTTTTTCTGCCAGTACGTTTATTGCTGTGTGTGCGTAGTGTGATGGGTGTGAGTGTGTGTCGTGGAGGGGGGGGGTTGAATTGGGTTAGAGTATTGAGGCAAGTTGACATTATAGCTTCGAGACGGCCTCCTTGAAACATGAAAGTATTGTGTTTCCATGCCACCTAAAACCTGGTATTTGCCTCCACTGTGTCTGAATTATGTAAGATGTCTTTCACCAATGTTTGGGTCAAGTCCCACAAGCCCTTGTAGGCTTAGACGGGCCCATTATTGTACACTGTGATGCGCCCTTGACGGAATAAATTTTTTTTTTACTTTTGAAAGTGTACATTGATTTATCTATGTGTTTAAATATTACTTTTCATGAAGAATTGTATAGTGTAGTTATAGAAATCATCTGTGTTTCTTATTTTTGCCATTTTTGAATTATTTCAAACATCTATACTGACTGCCATTTGTGAACTATTTTGAACTTCTATACTGACTGATATTAGTAATACCCAGAACGCCCGTCTACAACCCACATTGGCTAACATCATTGCTGGGTCGTGTCACACAAGCCAACCTGGCTTCGCCAGACCCGAGTCTAATATAATGAAAAAAATCAAATGCTGGAATAAATGTATTACTATTATGTATTAATATTATTATTAATATTGTCAGGAGGTTTATTGAGGATTGTGAGGAGCGGCGGGAACCTATAAACTGTGAATGTGCGTATTCAGTCGACGCTCCGAGATAGCACGACGATTTGCTGGTCTTCCAAATACCTCTCTTGCACGAGCTGTGAAAGTTTCCACGATTGCCACTCGTGTTCGTGGTTTAGGAACCATGTTTTGCTACGTCGGTAAAATAAAAAATGATGTTGGCTAGCTTCATCGAACTGTCCCATCGGTTGTAAGTGCTGACTCTGTTGTAGATGTCAGAGCCACTCGTCAATGTCTTCCTCGCCAAGGCCGGTAAAAACTTGCGGGTCCCGTTGGCGCAACGAGGAATGCCAGACGGGCCCAGGAGTTGAAGAAAGGGACCCTGTCTGACCTTCAGTGGGTGGCTGAGAAGTGGAAGCCGCATGCTGTCCCAAGGATCTGTTGGCGGTGTGGCGTTGGCTGCCGTGACGGTCATCCGGACGCCGTTGCGTAGCTCCATATACCCCGCACCTCCACCAAGTTGTCAGGAGGTTTGACGAGGCCTCTCGACCTGCTCCAAAAGGTCCCAGGAGAACCGGCCGCTGGGCAGAATGTCCAATTCAATCCTGAGCTCAAGCGGGTCTCGCGCGTCACGATGCACGAACTGGGTCTTGCTCACGCCTCGCAGTCAGCTTGCCGAAGTTGGCGCACATTCACAGTTTATAGGTTCCTGCCGCTCCTCACAAATATTATTACTATTATTAATCGTCATAAAAATATTTTGAAGGTATCACAGGAGGATCCTCGTCCAGCAGTATGAGAAGTGAATGCACAGCGAGCGGCCAAATACGCGATCTCCGACTAGTGGAAAATATGTCAGTTTTCGCCTTGGCCCCTTCAATAAACAATAACTTCAAAGCAAAACAAATTAGCCAAGCTTGCTGTTTGCGCTGTCGTTCATTTCAAAAGTGACATTCAAACACTTTTTTTTCTTAAATTAAAAATTGAACTTTAAGATTGAACTGCATTGAGATAACAAAAATGTTCTACTAAAATAATCTTATGACGAAAAAAGCCTATAAATATTACCCTTGGCAGGATACAAGGGCACTTGAGGCAAACAACTTATTATCGATACGCAGATAATCCTAGCTCGGAATTTCGCACTTTTCCAACTGACCCTTCTCCACGCACTTTAAGCCTAAAAGCTCGTTTTAAGACTTCTCTTTTTTTCTTTGTTTAAATAAAAACTTCCACAGGCTCTGGGAAAGTGCAGTGCTCCCTTAATTTAACGCCGACACGAGGCGGTTCATTCTTATACTTTGTGTGCTATTCATGGGCCTACTGGTCGAACTGCGCGGTGAAGCCTTGACTCCCCGATCAAAACCCAGCCTGTCGAGCGTCCCCGAAAAAACAAAATAAAAAAAACTTTTTTCTGAACAATGTCGGCGTGTATACGCGGTAGGTTGGGGAGAATGTTGCCCTAAATCTAAGCAAGATCGAAGTTAGTTTTATGCAGCACTGCATGCTAGAACCGGCTTTCCCATGCCGCCATGTATCTCTCGTTGTGAAGCTTCTAATGGTAAATTCCCACGACCGAGATTTCTTTTATAGAGAGGAGCAAAGTTCATTGTGCTTCGATGTCCAATGCGCCACATCACGGATGCTTGCTCATTCCCGTACTCCGCCAAGAGGCGAGGACTGCCCCATCGTTCCGGCAACAAAAGAAGATGGCGTCGAACGACAAGTTTGATGGCCTGAGCAAACACAATGTGGTAAGCTTGAAGTCGTCGCATTCTTACATCAACAGCGTTAAATTTGTGTCATATTGCTTTTCTAGTGTACTCACACGATAAAGATTTTCTCCAGGTAGAGGAATATACGTCACCGTGTTTTGCTGTTATGTTTGTCACGTGACGTACGCTCGCTAATCCACATCCTTTGCAGGGAGTCGAGGACAAACTGTTGCTTTCCTTCAGATTGTCCCATTGCTCTCTCGAGAAAGAGAGATGGGCGTTGAACAATGAGTTCGATAAGTTTGTTTTTGTGTTTGTGAAAAGCATGATGGATGCTTGAAGTCGTTGCATCCTTAAAACAACAGCGTCAAAGTTGACAGCCATACGAAACTCCCATTCACGTCGATGAAACACAAATTATTCCCAATATCAGACTGTCAACATTGGGGCTGTTGGTGCAAGAAGGCTTCATCTTCAAACTTAAACCATGCTTTTTATACACAAGATCGAACTTGTCGTTCAACGCCGTATTATTCTTTCATCGAAATGGTACTACAATTCCCAGCTCGCGGCGGAGTGACTTAGAGGATTAGCAAGCATTTGTGACGTGGCGCAGGTGACCTCGAAACGCTATGACATCTGCTCCTTTACGTGTAGAAAACCTTCTCTTTAAAAATACACCGTAATTTGTGGTTAGATATTTAGGCAGTGGACAATTTAAAAGATGTGCAACGCGCAGGCGAGCTTGTGCGTATTAATCATGAGACTGGGAAGGCAACTTGAAAATAAACTAGAAGAACACAAAAGAAAGGTTGCACACAAGCGTCCCAAGATGTGCCTGGTGTTTCCGACGCGGTTGAGAAATTTAGCACGCTGATACGATCGCTCATCCAGATCGAAATGGGTGGTAACGTGGTTCCAGTCGATGATTCCTTGGTACTACGCCATAAGTTTTCTATCCGCGTTCTTCTCCTGGCGTGTTTAGGTTTAAAGCCAAGTGTGCTAGAGAGCAAGCGCTTGTCTCGTTCAGCAATTGGAAGAATCATGGCCCGGGCTGGAGTGAACAGGCGCGATCTCTTACGGCCTTCGCACGGGGAGTAGTTGCTTCCTGCAGCGGCAGCTCGAAGGGGTCGCTGTAACCCTACCCTTTCTACACCGCTTTAATTCCTTCTGAGAGGCACTTCCACCTCACCTTGTTGTCACCTTAGCTCCAGGGTTGAGTTTGAGAAGTTTCTAGAGTAATTAGACCCACAAGTCATGAGGTCACCTGTCTGCAGGGATTTAATCGGAACACCTCCTTCTCTTCGTTTCTTCATGAAACGAGCTTCTATGAAGACGCATTTAATTATCGTAAGCCGAATCATCTTTCAATTAGCTCACTACAGTTTTTTTTTTGAAATAAGAATAATGGTACGCATTTTCAATCGCAGTGGTCGGGGAATAGTTCAGGATGACTCAGGTGGTGTACGGCAAGGTAGTATGATCGACCCCCACGCGGCTAAAAGAGTTTGAGTGCTTCTAGGCGAGATTGAAGGCCGCAAGGAAAACCGCTCTCTAGCCCGGTCATAAACAAACATCGCAGGGCATTGCTGAGCGTCTCGGAACACTGGCGGGTGCGGCTGGCCTTGGTGGCTCGCGTCGATCAGCTGGCTCTGGTCGGCTTAGCAGGAGGAGCCGCTCTAGGGTCTTTATTTGGTGCGAAACAAAGTAATTTCTCTCTCTCTTTCTCTTGAATTCATTTTATTTCGCAACTCTGATTGCGGGCAGTTGCAAGGACGAAAGAGAAGCGCGAGGAAACTTCACGAGTTGTGATCCTGGGCCCGCTGGCTTGAGAAGCGTCTCAGCTGAGAGTGAGTGAAAGAGAGTACTGTAAAGGCTAGGCCGTGCGAGCGTCTTGAGACGAGGCATGAGTCCCATTCAGCTCGTGTACTCGCTGACTACGGCAGTGCTTTCTTTTTCCCAGTCTCAGCTGAGAGGCTGCTTCTAGCAAGTTGGCCATGACTGTTTATCATTAGGTGCAAAGGACAAGAGCCATGCTTAGTTCAAAGCGCAAAATTACTTATTACTTTTGAAATCACTTTTGTCTTAGATTAGAAAATTTGTGTGCAAGCGTTAAAAAAGAGAAAACTTATTTCGCATGGTGAAAGGTTGTGAAAAAGAATTAGAGAGAATAATCGTCGGCCACCTCAGCGCAAAGCCTCGTACGAAGAGCTGAATAGGCTCACAAAGGAGGGCTGGAATGGCGAAGGAAAGAAGCTTACGTGTAGACATCGCTGGAAGGCAAAGGCTTAATGGCTGTTTATACTCCGACGTTGAGCGCAGTGAACGCAGCGTAGTGCAGAACGCGCGCCTTTCATTGGCCGGCAACCAGGAAATCGATATTTGCGACCAATCAGTATCTGTGCGCGCTGCGCTACGCCGCGCCCGTCGACGTTACGTTCGAGTATAAACGTACCTTTACCAACTCCAGGCACGACAGATTCACGGCGAGGCATAATCACGACGATACTTTACTTTGTTCATCCCTAAGCTGACAGTACGGTGGGAGCTGCAAGCTAACCATAACCAATCAAACACCGTACTTTAATCACCTGACCCGTCCCTTTCTCTGCGCGTGGGTATGAACGAGAGCGTGGTTACGTGGCGAACGATAGACGTGTGACTGCTCCAACAAACACGCAGCTTCCACCGTTCATCCCTAAGGTGACAGTGCGTCAGCTTAGGGATGAAGGGCTCCTAGGCTACAAGGCGACGGGCACATCACCAGTGAGTTAAACATAATTTAAAACCTGAGAGGACAAGACAAACAGATCCCCAGCCTTGTACATTCGTCAAGCAAGGTCAAACCGTAAGCTTCGACCATTGTGAACAACAAACGAGCGGAAAAAAAAGTTAATTAAAAATGCCTTGTCAAGGCCACAGAACGTTTCGTGCGTCCTCGAGCAAAGCAGGTGCCTCTCGCGCTATGCCTCGATGACTTCCCTTGAGAAGTTTATTCGGGAATAAGCCTACAAGGAGATATCACCCCCGTTTGTTGGGAAAGAACACAATTTAGGAAGCTCGTGCCATTCCTCAACTGGCGACGTTTCTGCTTAGCAATTATCCAGGCCCTGTGTGTGACAATGCGCAAAAACTTGGGCTTTTCGGGTGTTTGGGGAAAATGCTTTTTGAAAGGAATGACCGAGAATAGGTCAACTATACTCGGCGACAACTCTTCTTGGCAATACAATGGAGGGTACAGGCACGCGTTCCCTCCCCCATTTCGAGCGCTGAATAAAGCTGTGTGCGGGCTGTCCTCTCAACTGCGGGGCGCAAGCCCCCGCGGTTGTCGCCGCGTGGGAAGTCAACCTCCACCTGCTTGTGGTGCGCCCTGCCAGCTTTATAGCTGCAACGGAGGCTCTGGCGAAACCCAAAACCCTTCACCTGGGGGGAGGAGCCCTAGCAATGGGGTTGCTCCCGGGAATGGAGGGGACAAAGAGGGTCTTGTCAACCCTAGTCTTCCCCGCTGGAGGAGGGAGCCCTAAGGCGGGGAGCGCGGCGTGTGACGTTGGCGTGAGACGTGGGGACGGCGTGAGCACGCATGACGTGAAACGTAGGACATGTGTGGCCGCATGACGTGTGACGACCCTCCCTGAAAAGGGAGAGAAGTGTGACGTGAAGCGGGTTGACATGTGGGGGCGTATGACGTGTAGCGGCTCACGTGAGAACGGGACGTGTGACGCGGGACGTGTGACGTCGCGTGACGATCCGGGCGGGGCATCACTATAAGGGGAAGGTTGACATCAAGGTAGCGCCTCTCGAATCTCCCCAAGGTGGGAGACCCCCCCCCCCGCATGATGGCGGGGGTGATCTCCAAGGGAGCCGAGAGATATCAAAGGTATCACTGCGGCGGGACCGTCTGGTTCAGTATGGTTGCCTTGTGGTCTCGCCGACCCACTTTGTCACACTCTCATACCCTCTTCGTTCCGGTACAGGATCGGACGGGGGTCGGCGTCTCGGGGTCCTCTTCCCAGCGGGTCCTTCCTGGGTCGTTCGCTTGGCGACGCCCAGATTTATTTTTACAATAGTTAGTCCCCAATTGGCTTTTTCCTACAAATTACCACTTGATCACAAGATCCAATTCATTTTATTAGAATTGGCTTTAAGTCTGCAGTGCCTCTGGCGGGAGCGGACGCAGGGTACTATTATTTTATATTATTTTATTGAGCCCCGACCTCAACATATGTCCTCTCAACTGCAATGCCAAGAAACGTTGTTGCCGAGTATAGTAAGTGCTTTTGGGAGAATAGAATTAGATTGCGTGTGAGGAGGAAGGGAAACGTTTTACGTGACGACTCCTTGTAAGCACGAGCTGCCATTACCCGACTTAACAAACTGACACGGAACAACTTATAAATCAGGAAGACGGACACATATCACCTTCTTAGTAAGAGCCTTCACCGTTGAATGAACAGCGAAACCGGTGAGTCGACTGCCTTTCTGAGTCACATCTAAAGAAGCTATATTCATCATGCTTAACACTTCTGTCGTGTGTGCCAGCAAAACCACTCTTCAGTATGGTTCACTTTGAGGAATACATAAGGTTGTTGCGGTGTAAACAAGAAGATCTGAGTTTGCTACATATAGACCAACTCAGCTCTGTGACGTGACATCACTGCGGTGGCGCTGCTGTTGACACTGCACATGCACAGCGCCTCCCTTCTACCGGATCTGGTTCCTGCACACGCGCTCTGTGGGCAAACGAGGGCTTGTTCTGTATACACTGTGCTGCTGTATACGGTAAATAAAATGAGCACGAATTACTGCCTCAAAGATTCAAATGTTATCTGAAAGTAATTTCAAAGTAATTTCATTACTTTTGGAAAGTGATTGTAATGTAATGTCATTACCTTTAACCTGCGGTAATTTGTAATGTAATTTAATTAAATTTCTTGCAGTTTTCAGGAGAGTAATTAGTAATGTAATTTAATAACTTTTTGAAAGTAATTTTGTCATCTCTGATTTGTAGGCACTAGGTGTTTTCCAAAACCTGCTTGTGACCTTTGCGACGCTCTTCTCGCTTCTTTTTTTGATAGACTCATTGTGATTTATTGCAAGAATAACGAAGAAGCGCGACGACATATTAGACACAAAAATCCTCTGCGCCAGGGACGGAATCAGAGCCACTTTTCCTGAAATTCTCAGCCTCGAATTCCAGCCACATTTGAAAAGATGGCGCCAGTCCGTGTCGTCTGCTACAACGAAAGCCCTTTTTTCACATTTATGATAATTAGATCGCCTAAAAGAATGATATTAAAAAAAATGACTTTTGTTGGAGCGAGAAGATCTCTAATTAAAAAAATCGTTGTTCAAAAGGCTGTCCTTTTCTCTGAAACCATTTGTTTTCCGCACAGAGTCGAGGTCCAAACAGTATCATGATTTAAAATTATTTTAATCAAATCTTAGTTTGAATACTACCAAATCAGCCCCACAAAAACCGGCCTTGCACCTGTATTATACAATTGAAAAAAATTATATTAGATGCGAGAATGCTATCTGAGAAAATCATGAACGCTTGAAGGGAATTCTTTAAAATTTTATTATAAACCGGGTGTTTAAGAAACAACTGCTAGCGTTGCCCTTCTAATATATATATATATATATATATATATATATATATATATATATATATATATATATATATATATATATATATATATATATATATATATATATATATATATAATTTTTTATGCTGAATTCCTATGTTTACCAGGAGCATGCCCTTGAATGTCGTTGCTGCGATATGATGGGAAACCGAAATGCGACTGTTCAAAATCATATAACAATTACTTTTAAATAAATATTTTAAAAAATGTGAGCGTGCTAATTAGAAAAAGAAAAAAAATAACGGATACACAGAACCAGACGAGTCCTATATTCATTCAACAACAACAAGAAAAAATATGAACACGTCTTGGATACATTGCAAATATAGAAACTTTGAATGCGTAGAGGCAAGTCTGAAAATATAAAAATTTGCAATTTGTTACTTGTGCGGGAAGTTTCAGCAAATCCGCACAAAATCACTGATGATGAATTGGCAATTTACTTGCAAAAAGAGCGAAATAAGTGGCTCGAGCACAGACGCGAGACTTGCACCGTAAACGGGAGCGTTAGCACAGCTGCCACCCGTATTATGTTTCGGGCCGCGGTGCCGCCGCGAAATGAATCCCCTGTTGCAATTATCATTTTTTGTTGGCTCAAGTTTTAAACGCAACTTATAAAATGGGTGGTTCTCATTTGAACCCGTTCGCAATTCTACATTGTCGTTTTTACATTCTCATTTCAACCCAGCGCGAAACAACTTTTTCTTTTCTCCCTTTCTCACTTAAACTGTTCACAAAACAAACTTTCGGGTTTTGACCCTTCTCAAAACGACTTTTCTCAATTTAACCTTTCTCATTTCAAATTTTCTCAAAACATACTTTCTGGTTTTGACCATTCTCAGAAAGACTTTTCTAATTTAAACCTTTCTCTTTTCTCAATTACTAAAAACATACTTTCTGGTTTAGACCATTCCAAAAAAGACTTTTTTTCATTTAAACCTTTCTCATTTCAAAATTACTAAAAACATACTTTCTGGTTTTGACCATCCTCAAAACGACTTTAATCGTTTTAACTGTGTAAAACGCTAAAGGTTAAAACGCGAAGAGCGTTTTGAGAATGGGTTCAAACGAGAAAGGTTCAGATCAGAATGGGTTCAAATGAGACGGGTATAAGTGAGAAAGGGTTGCGACGCGAAAGGCTAAAACGAGAAGGGCGTTTTGCGACTGGGTTCAAACAAGAAGGGTCCGAATCAGAATGGGTTGTTTCGAGATACACCCACACGAAATTGTCAATTTGTTCTTCTGGTCTATTTCGTATTACCTAGAATAAGTACTTGGTTTGCGGCCGCTCTGCATCGTTATCGCTGTCAACGTAGATGACCCAGTTGTCGACGTCGAAATTTTAGATAACCTTACGGTAGATAGAGTCGAAAACGGCGGCTAGGTTTATCGAAAACCTTTAAAATGAAGTAAAAATAAGAGGTCAAACATTGGTCGTGATAAAGCTTATCAAGTCGGGTACCCGTCTCGAGCACAACCTTGTGACAGTTGGACATATCCGTAAAATATTTTTTCGTGTCTTTTCTCACGCACTGCGCTCCGAAGAATACCTGACCGCATACATTTTAATTTAGGTTTGTTAGTGCGCTTCTCTGCGGCGAAGGTAAAAGTATGATGGCAAAATATACGTTCATCGTTGCAAAACACCTTTGACCTTTTACTCCAAGCAACCGTGATACCTATTTTTAACCCCTTTGACTCGATGGTTTTCCAACTCCGCCACGCACGCTGCAATAGCAGGCAACGAAAGCGGTAGTGGAACGAGAAGTTCTCTATTTTCTCTCATCAGCTGACCTTGCATTACCGCTGTAAACCACAGTGCCCGTGTCATCTATGTCCCTAGCTGACACTCCTTATCTACAGGAGCTCGCTGGTTCTTGGAAACATAACAGGACCGCTAATGAATTCAAGTTACTGAGAAGCTCAGTACGTGATATTTGAGGGGCATGCCGTTGAAACACAATACCCGTGGAATAGTGTAAGGAAGGATTTCTGCAGCCACTGACACTGCGGACTGACGTCCCGGTCTTGGCCACGCGCGACGCTGTATGCTCCTGTATTCTAGAACTGCTCGGCTGTTGAACGGCTAGGCTCGTCCACTGGTAGTCCTCGTGGTACATCGTCCGGAAGTCAAGGACTCGCCGGCCTCGGCTTAGCTTCCCTTTCATAAAACATACGAAGTAAACAGCGATTTACTCGTACGTAAAACCATCCACCCAACTCACATGTAAAGTGATGACGTGGTTTTATGCAAGAATAATTTATTTATATAACTATTCACAAAAAAACAAGGCTCTATATCCTTTGGTTGTATTAACAAATCTTGAATTCCTCAGCTGTAACAACGATATCGTTTGCACAGACACTTCATGTGACATCGCTTACGGTCATGCAAATTTTAAACTTGGGAGTTTTTTAAAGTTTGTGAATATACAGGTTTTTACATTCGAAGAACACACAGATTGGGGCTTTAAAGCTTGAGAAGTTGTTTTTGCCTACTCTTGATCAAAATAAGGTCTTACTGCCTCGTTCTCATTGATGCGTGACATTTTTGAACAGCACAGAGCGCGGCAGGGTTCACAGCACTTCTAAAAATAACCATAGAAACAAAAAAGAACGCTAATAGGTTACGGAGAACCGAAGTGTTTACTGACCCTCAAGAACCACTCAGAGTGTCAAAAAACAACACACCCAAGTGCAGAACTTCAAAAATAGATCGAAGCGATCGTCAAAGAGCTACGTCTGAAGGGTGTCGTGCAAACATGAGAGTTTATTACGGTACACGCAGAAATTCCCGGGAACCAGTGGGGTTACCCAGCCGCAGCGGATGCATCAAGTGGCAACAACTGAACGAAAGTCCCAACCCCTTGTAAAGTCAAGAAAGGAGCTGTAGAAGCCACAGAAAAGATCTAACTAGACGGACATGCGAGAAAAGCCTATTTAAGGTGACTCTTAATGATGCCGAAAGATCCGCTACCAATGGGCAATCAAAAGATTGGAAACGACCGAATTCACAAGAATTAAAACACAGCAGTAACACCGGTCAAACTGACAGCCACTAAGCTACACAGAGAAGAGCCATTGATTTGCAAGACCTGCTGAGAAGATCAGGTAGAAGGAAACTTGCATCAGTGTTGCGTAATTGCCACTCCGGAATTTTAATGATAAATCATTCCGCACTTTTGCGACCTCTGAATGAAATGAGAATATAACAGCGGCAGCGCTGGGGGAATGGAATGGGAATCGAATTACGCGCCTTTTGCCTGGAATGGAGTGGAAATGAAATGGGCTCAGTTCTTATGCGAGCTGTGTCGATTTCCATCTAGGGCATACGGGCTGATGGTGCAATTCGTTAGCATATTATGCTCCAGTGAAATGATTTTCATTGCACTGGACATGAATGACACCTTCATTGTCTCAGTGGTATCCGTCGAGGATGAAAATGGCACGTCCTCAGTGAAGCAACCAAAACTGAATAGTTGTAGACGAATAAGGTGTCGTTCCTTGTGCCGCGTGGCGCGACAAAGTGGTCTTTGTAATTATGGGCAATTAGCATGTAGCTCTTAACCAGGGTGTCGAACCGAATCGAAAACCGGAGTAAAACCGTTATTTTTAACTGAACCGAAACAAAAAACTCCTAACCGAAATCAAACGTTTGATATTCACCTGAATTGGAACGGAACCTTAATCTCATGTGGTGGTTACCCATTCATTGGAAACGGTTCTGCGTAATCAATGTGAGCTGCGCCTTCCTGCGGGTGGCGGCGCGAAGTCGAATAAATATTCGCGACGGTGGCATCAGCAACACAGTTTTGATCAAACAAACAGCAGCGACATGAGGACAGCTCAATAATAATGCGACGAAAAGGCATATTTCACATCTATGTTCAGCACGAATTGGCGTCGCCGAGTCGGCTTGGAGGCGTATGCTCGCATATTTTGTTTAGCCTAACCATGGATCGCAAAGGACGCTTCGAGCCCCAGGATTCAATTCATAGCTAGGAGGCCGTCACGTGTCCTTCCGGTTGGGCGGAGCTACGTGGGGAGCGCGAAGTTACGAGACAAGCTGCGAACTACGGATTTGCCCGGTTGTAGCCTCCATCACGATACGTCGTAAAGTGAAACTAAGTATTACTGACTATGCCGAGAGGCTAAAGAATTATTCTTTGTGCGCACGTGTGTGTGTGTGTCTTTGCTTCTAATAAATATTTTTTTAAGGAAGAATAAAGCAAACCAAACTGTAAAAATAAAAAATTAACTTTTACGGCTGTGTGCAGTTTTCTCCCGCGGTGACGAAATCTGGAGGCACCGAGGGACAAAGCCGCGACGAGCACGACACTGCGGCGCCGGTCGCCGGAACGCCAGTCACCCAGAGCTTTCGGCGCTGCTTGAAGTAATTTTGTCCGTGTGTGTGTGTGTGTGTATGTGCGTGTTTTTTAGAAAATACAAATAATCCATTGTATCTTCCTTTTTGTTTTATTCGGCTTATGACGGGCCGTTGCTGTCTTTCTCCTTTTTCAACTTAGTTGTTGGAACCGGCGTATTCTCATGTACCAGTGCTGCGTGGTATCCGTTAAAGACCCTACGCTAGGATTCCTAATGCACTGAATAAAGTTCTCATCTACAGCGGGTAGCAATGTTGCCACACTCTGGAAGACTAAATTCCTGCTGTCCATATACTTTTCGTCCGATTTAACTTTTGTGGGTAGTTTTCGAATGTAGGGTGTGCTACCATCACGGTGTCACTGTGCGTGCTGGTTGATGAACTTCACAAATGAGTACACTACTTCGGTACTGTTTGAAAGTACCTGTATAACCACGTAATTTTGATTGAATTGTGTTTGCGTTGATAATTCAAGATCACAAAACGAAATAGGGTATAGATTTGTTTAGCAGTCCTCGTTTCCGCAGCACGGCTTCTGATGACGTAATTTTTTTAATGCAGATGACGCCGTGTTTAACTAGCATTGTCTTAACGACAGGAAGCTGTAGTGTTTTTTTTTATAAGAACTGGACTGAACTGGTTTGCGCTTGGTGGAACCGGTTACCGAACCGTTATTTTGAAAGCATCACTGAACCACAACCCAACCGGAACAAAATTCAATGCGACTGAACTTGAATCGAAAGGGAAAATGACCGGCTAGACTTCCTGCCTTTAACCCAGCCGACTTTTCGTAGTTTTTGCTTGGAATAAAAACGAAGACTTGGATGGAATATGTTACCACGTATCTCTGGATGGTATAGCGTTCGTTTGCGAAAATAATGACTGGTTTTAACTATTTTGCTTCCGTTGCGACTCGTAAGCATTTTTCGCCCGATCGCGCGATCGATGTCTGCAGTGACACCAAGTGCCACGAAGCACTTTGTGCGTCCACCCTTTGGCTTAGTTGAATTACTGCTTTAAGGAAGCTTTTGCATACATTTGCAGTCGTCTCCGCGTTTGATAATGTTGCTTTATGTTGTTTGTTTTTTCCAGTAACCCAGTTGCCACTTTTTCGCATTTAGAAATTAAAGGTATGGAATGGTAGAGTTCAGCCATTCCAGAAGTGGGAATGGCACAGTGTTTTCATTCCAAGGAGTTGGAAGGAATATAATTGTTGAAAGCTCTAATTCCCGGAATGAAGTTGGAATGGAATGGGGGTTCTCATTCCGCAACACTGCCTTGTACTCCCTATGGGAATTCCAAGCCCATGAAAGAACGTACCGCAAAACGGTGTAGAAGCTACTTCCAGCCAACGGCAGACTGACGACGCTATATGTCTATAATTACCCTACAAGCTAAGATGAAGACAGAGAGGTAATCCTGGATTAACTGCCGGAGTTCATACGGAAATTAAGGATTCAAAAATGCATCTAATTGCGCCGTAGTCCTCCACCCTCTATTGGCGACGTGCGCGACCGAAAGCGTCGCTGTGGTTGGCCTGCCACGATTGGCCGAACGCTGACTATGACGTCAGAAAAGGATTTATCATCGATGGAAATAAGACGAATGAAAGAACTTTAATTTTGACGGTGTTGGCAGTGTTCCTTTGAGAGCGCAATGATTTCAAACTTCCACAATGCTATTTACAAACACCATCGGACTTGTTGTTTGCAAGGTAATGACGTCACAAAGGGGAACCATAGGAGGGCGCCACCAAAACATCTCGCCGCTAATAGGGAGTATTCACTGGCGGCCATATCTGTGTGCGCGACTGCTGAGAACGTGCTGACGGCGAGCTTCCACAGTTCTTTTGCCATGTGCATTCCGCACCATCAAGATTGCCGGTCTTAGCAAGCTATCAATGTGAGCTCGTTCTGAGCATGCGCTCTAAACATCGCCCTTAAATATGGCGTCCAGTGAATACCCCTTTAGGCTAACGCGCTGATTACAAAGAAGCACGCGCTTGCCCCGTACCAGGTGTCGGCCTCGCGTTTACGCAGAAAACAGATTCGCGTAAGTTGAAGCGCCTGCGGATGCGCCGTGTCGACAGCAGCGCCACCGCAGCGCCGTGACATCATAGCGGCTTGTTTGTGTATACTTTATCTCACAAATTTTTGCCGTAAAAACAAAAGCACAAAGCGTGAACATAGCTCACCCATTGATTTAATTTGTACGACCACTCGTGAATAGGAAGCACTTTCTAAAGCTACGCACTGGTGTCCATGTCTTTGTCTGCACTGCAGATGTTTGTGAGATGGAGAATAGTCAGTAGGTCCACACCACAGCACGCTACGATCCGAAATACGCCCATCCACCTTTCTAAAGCCCTGTTCAGACAGTTGCGTTTGACTGCGTTTGACTGCGTTGCGGCAGCGAGACACCAGGACATCCCTGCGCTTATATCGCGTGCCAAGAAGATCCCTTGAATTGCATTCCACGCTTCATACGAAGCACAGATGTGCCGGTGAGTCGCTTTCGGTTCTCGCCGCAACGCAGTCAAACGCACTCAAACGCAAGTGTCTGAACCAGCCTTTAGGGCACATCACCAAGAAGCGCATACCTTTCATGCAAAATACGTGTTGTCAATCAGTCAATTGTTAAAGTTTTGGTCTAAATGTTTAAAATAGATCATTGACCTGACCACAAGCAACAGTACCGGTCACCATATTTTGTGATTTTGGGTGTCGGTTCCTGCACGACGGGTGAAACTGAATCCAAGTCTACGCTGAACACTGCCGGAGCACTGTTGGGCAGCCCAGTCTTCCTGAATACGAAATAAGAATCCACGACCAAAATGCGGCACCTTCAGATAATGTGTGTAGCTGCTACGAAATATGCATAATTTTGTAAGAAGTCTACTTTCGAACTGCCAAATTGTAAGAGAAAACCTACAATAAACTCATTTCCGTCGGCGTCGTAGACGTCGTCGTCGTCGTCTAGGTTCACAAAACAAATTACAAATTAGTCGTTAGTTGTTTATACAGCAGGAGTTTAGTCTGCCAGAACATGGCGACATTGTTACCCTGTAGATGAGCAATTTAGCCAGTGCGGTACAACCGCTACCCTGGGGTCTTTAACGTGCACCACGCAGTAGTGATACACGACCGCACGCCGGTACGATGCTCATCCAGATCGAAACGGGCAGGGTGGGGATTGAGCCCAGGATCCCTGGGTTCTGCAGCGCGAGCTTTCGCTCCACGTGCTCCGAGCTGGTGTGCGCTAGCCCACTCGGCCACCGATCCCCCTCTAGGTTCACTCTTAGTATTTATCAGCGACGCGTGGCACGTCTCGATGTGAAGAAGAAGCGCCATGGCGGTCTCTTGGACCTGCCAGGCGTTGCTTCTCTTGCCTGCCCTGGCCGCCGTTGCTTCCCAGGAGAGACCCATTGGTCACGTCACTAAGGTCGGAGAACTAGAAATTACCTTCCGAAATCTCGTGCCCGTCCGAACCCTTGACGGCGACATCGCTTGGATCGAGGCGCGCTTCTTGAACGAGACACACGACCGGAACTACCAGCACCGAAAGAAGCCCAACTTTTCCAGCGTCGACAAAATGTCTGTCTTGCTGCCCGTGCTCACGTTCCTCGTCCCTTTCTCCGTCTGGATGTTCTGCATGATTGTCTGCCTGAACCGTTCCCAGCAGAGGCACATCTACTACTGAACCGTTCTGCGTGATTGTCGGCCTGAACGGCCCCCGGCAGGAATACATCTACTGAGCCGTTCTGCGTCAGGTCTGCCCGAACCGTTCCCAGCAAAGTCACATCTACTACCGAGCCGTTCTGTGTGATTGTCTGCATGAACTGCAGTCCACAGAGGCACATCTGCTACTGCGCCATTTTGCGTGATTGTCTGCCTTAACTACCCCCAGCAGAAACACACTTACTGCTCAGCCATTCTGCATGACTGTTTGCGTGAACCGTTCATAGCAGAGGCACATGTACTTCAGAGCCGTTCTGCGTGATTCTCTGCCAAAATCTCTCCCAGCAGAGGCGCATGTACTACTTAGCCGTTCTCAGTCATTGCTTATCTCAATGGAGGCAGCTCAGCAGAGGGACATCTACTGCTGAGCTGTTCTGTAGGATTTTCTGCCTTAGCCGCTAAGAGCAGAGACACACCTACTCTTGAGCCCTTCAGCACGATTGGATTTCTGAACGGCTCCCAGCAGAGGCCTATCTACCACTAAGCCGTTCTGCATGATTGTCTGCTAGAACCGCTCTACTACAGACCCAACCAAGGAGTTGGATTGTGGTATGTCCCGCTCCTGGTCTTCTTGTCTGCAAGAGCCTTCGACAAATGTACGGAGCGGCCAATGCAAGTGATATACATATGTGCCCACCGACTTCACATTGCCTTATCAGTGATGCAGTAAAATTGTGAAAATACTACCACAAAAACAAAGAAATATCACATTTGTTTCTAGTTCAACAAAGATACACCCGGAATACAAAACTTTCGCGTGACGTCATTGCCTCATGCTGGTGGTCATTTCAACTTGTTGACCCCTTAAAAGACAGAATCCGTGGGCCCAAATGAATAATGCAGAAGAAAAGCGCTTAGTAGCAAGGCCACCAAAATGAACGTTAATATGACGTCAGTTCAAGCCATCTATGAAAGGGGGCCAGGATGTAAGACTTCAATTTTGGGAGAGTCGAATGTTAAAATTGAGGCGAATGATTCTTCACAAACGTGTTCACTGGCGGTCATAGCGGAGTCTGCTGGGCTTGTAGTGACGGGTAGCTTCCGCAGTGCAATGACAATGTGCATTCCATATCACAAAAAATTCCGGTCTTGACGGCCTGCGTATGAGAGCTCGTTTTGAGCAAGCGCAGTGAACAGCACTCAAATATGGTATCATTTGAACAGTGTTCGCAAGTGCTTTAAGTATACTGTACTTAAAGTTCCACTTTAAATAGGTTGAGGAAACTCATAATTTACTTGAAAGGCATTATCTATGTATGTGCTTGTATACGCTTATTTTTTCTGATTCTTTCCGACGAAAGTTCAACTTCCGTCTCCAAAGCCCATTCCCCAAATTGGTCTTGGTAAGTTTGTATTACAAAATGATGATTGCTCTAAATATAATTTCCTAATAAAGCTATACATATCTTGCAGTGGACGTCACTCGCGGTCATGCCAGTATTTTATACGTCTCGAGCGCTCGCTTCGCCGCGTCAATTGCACACCGTAGGAGTTGTAGTTCAAAGAAACCAATAAACAAAAAAATAACAGTGAGTACCCAGAAACGGTGACACTTTCAAGCTATGTATTGCGTTAAATAGTTGTCAGCAAGAGTAAAGCAAATACTGTTTGACCAGTTAACTTTATCCAATATTCGGCGTCTTTTCCGAAAAGATCTGATGTATCCCGGTTTACCCCTGGGGGAATGCTTACCTCTTAAAATCATTATAGGGGAATGAAAGGGCATTTCGAAAGCTTGTTGAAAGCCTGTGTTAAAAAGTACTTTTACTTTATTTTAAAATTTCATTGATATAAAATACTCTACTTCAAGTACATTTCACCCGGTGTACTTGGTACGGTACTTAAAGTACATAACCCCTCGTTTACCTTGTACATTACTTCCAGTACTTTAGACGCACTTCACCTATAATTACTAGGGGTGTGCGAATAGTGGTTTTTGAAACCCAATCGAATACGAATCGAATAATTGTGGCACCGAATCGAATACGAATACGAATCGAAAAATTTTCGAATAGTTTCCGACTAGTAAGTAGACAGCTACTAAAAAAGAACGAAGAGATTATAAAATTATTTTTATTGTTAAAAATGTTTTTTAAAATTATTGTAAAAGTCGACTAGACGATAATGACTAGAGTTCAACGATATATAAATAAAGACAAAAGCTACTAAAATATTCGAACACTAAACGTAATATCACGGTTCACGCGGATGCTGAACATTAAATCACAGTTCGCTTGAGCCTGGTACATCCTGAAGCATTGTACTTAGTACGAACTCTAAATTCTCTTTTTATTCTTGAATCGATGATCAAGGAAGGTGGTAAGGGCGTGATGTGGTTGTGTGGTGACGTCCAGGAACCTTGTTTTCAATGATCTTGGAAGGTTCTGGGAAAACGCATTGTCTTGTTTCACTTGCGCCCTCAAAAAGCAACATCTTCTCACACTGAACAAGTGGAAAAACCATGGAAAGTGTTGGGAAACACTCGACACAAGCAGCTGTTGTGGCTTCTTCGATTGGTTGCATGGGAGCGGCGGAAATACTTCCACACTTTACTGCGCTTTCTCTTCGAACAACTTCCCGCTTCTACTTCGCTCATACTGAGCGGCGGTACCGTTGTAACCAGTCCTGAAACTTCTCCCGACAAGCGTTCCAAAAGCGTGCACGAGCATCTCGTGCGAAAGCGGTCCCTAAAGGCTGAACCGCATGTAAGTGATTCAGCGAGCGACGAGACGAGCGACAGCGACGATAGTCAGCAGCGAGCGACGATTTCTCACTGTCGCTCGTCACGTCGCTCGGTGTTTGGATTCCTCTAAAACGTCCTCATCGCCTTGGTCGCTTGCTCACGCCACTTTCATGCGGCTTGCCTCATCGCGCGACTGACCCAGCGACAGCTAAGCGGGTCGACGTCGCCTGTCTCGTCTCTCGGTAAATCGCTTACATGCGGTTATACCTATGGGTTATACTTAACTGAGTGGTCCCTAATGGAGGCAACAGCAACGTACGTATAGAGAGAAACTGCTGCTGCCGATGATGACAGTCATTGTCTGGGAGAAGAGGGTACGTATTTCCATCTTGCCGGCACGTATGGCAGGCGTGCCGGCGCGTTGTGGGACGCCTCTGAAGGGAAATCTCTGCGGCGCGACACCGTAACGACTATTCGGGAATTATTCCAAAAATATTGAAAACTGTTGAAAAATATTATTCGATTCGATTAACGAATCGAATAGGCTAATATTCGATTCGTTATTCGAAAATGGCGAATATTCGCACACCCATAATAATTACGCAGTATCGCGGTAGTATATTAAAAATACTTTTAGCACTTATATTAATGTATCGCAAAAACAATTTTTTAATCAGTATTTGTATTTCGGTATTAGAATACATTTTTGGTGTGTTCCTTTTATCGCGATACAAACCGGGGCCAATGTATCTTTTTACAAGGTGCGAGAAATCAGTGACCCCCAAGCGAAAATCAAGATACTGTTTTATTCTCTTTTTTTTCGTGCTTCAGATGAGCAGAAGGTACAGTAAATGGATCCTTGAGGCTTTTTTATCTAGCAAACTAAGGTTCGTTTCGAACGTTATAACCGCAACATTGGTTACTCCCCTCCCTGTTATCCAAAGATAACATATGGCTTGCGGGATGCTTCAGTTGGGTAACTATTTTTTTCTTATCAAAACGGTAAAGGCACAGTCGATAAAATCCTCCCATTGTCTACTGCACTCCCAGAAGCACTTAATAGGGCGAGTGCAATGTTTCTTCCCTCAGATCATCAGGTATAAAATAACATCATTTCATTCCAAGGTGACGTTTTGAAGCGACTCCAGAAAAGGTGCAGGCATGGAACCAATGCGCTGTTGACCACTAAGCTAACAGTGTGGTGGAAGCTACGCCCTTGTTCGACCAATCATGCGTATCTTTATCGTCACGTGATCACGCTCCCGCCCGCACCTACGCGCAGAGGGCGCGGCAGGCGGTGAAAAAGGAGGCGGCTGATTGGTACGGTGAGTGAGTAACTCCCACCGCACTGTCAGCTTTGCGGTGAACCACTGAAACAAACCGGAGCGCCCCTAGCGGACGCCACCGGCGCCGCGCATGCGCGATGGACTGTGTGCTTGAAGCTCGCCGTCGCCCATAAACGAACCATTTAAATGCGATGTTGTTGGCATCGGTGGGAGTCCCCCTGCCCTTTTTCGCGTTCGAATTGTTGATTCTACGTCTTGCTGGCAATGCCTGACTACTTGAGCCGCCTCAGCGAAATTACCGAGGCTCGTTACACCACAAAACTTCGCGTGAATAATGTGACATGCGGCGATTCATGCCGCGTGGACGCCGCAGAATGGACGCTAAGCCTGATTCGCATGATGAGATTTCGCTCGCGATTTTCAGTCGCGGCGTCGCTCAGGCTGCAAAAGCGGCAACCGTAGTTGAGATGGTCGACGTCGATACTGAAAATCGCAAGTCGGACCAAGTGAATCAGGCATAAAGAGTCGATGATGGCCACTGGTAACAATGATCAACATCTCCTTGTTTCTACTGTTTACATCGAGCCTACTTACCAACCTTCAAACTTAAGTCTTTTGAGGCCTGCACTTTCTTCTTATCAGAGGTATCGGGCCAACATTTGGCATACGGGCCGGCGTCGTCTAAAAGAGAAGACGACAAGCAGAAACGTTTGAAAGATCAGACGACAGTTCAAACGATCAGGCGGCCGTTTGAACTTGAAGACGCACTGAACGTAGTCCGCAGGTGGTCAGTACGACTTGACGGTTTTCCGGCGTTCATGTTGCAACAAAACAAATAAATCTGATGACAGCAAGTATCTGTGAATTCAGCCGAAAGTTCTCTCTGCCCAAGCAATCGTGGTCCGACGGCGTCTGGTTTTCCCTTTTACGGCACATATCCACGTTCTCGGACGAAACGAGCACATGAAACTGACCTTCAAAGCTTTCTGGACTCTTTTTGTACAGTCCCTGTCGCGGCGTTTGACGAGAAGGCAGGTTTTTGTCTGGTTCTTTTCAAAACAACACAGGAATACACGTCTCACATGGGGACTTCTACCCACAGCCCCAGACCGGAAGTGCGCTCGACGCGCCACCACCGCGCCGTGACGTAGCAGAGATGAGTTCGTGTATAGACCTTTTCCGCTTACTCTCGCACCCGACCGCCAAGTAGGCATATCCGGGATGAATGACGAAAAAATATCAGAACGTTTCAACCTGCAAATAGTAAAAAAATAGAGGGAAGGCAAAACGAGAATGTCTGATGGTTACGTTTATGTCCTAAATGCCTTCTATTGGCGTGGCGACGGCAAAACAATGTTTTCGCCCATACTGGAAGTGACGACAATTCAAGATGGCGGCGCCCTTGCGAAAAAGGTCTGTAGGGGGCTGGATGGCGCTTAGCCGCGCTCCGAGTCGGGCGCGAGTGAAGCCTCCGGAAGGTCGACGCTTGTCCCGGGAGTCGAGTGTCTGCTGGGTTTTATAGTGCAGTTAATTAATGTTTATGGTTTCGCGCTTTCCTGCATTTTTACTTGGGTTTTAATAATCCTTTTTAATATTCAATCTTCAGAATGAGGCATTTGAACGTGGGGCATGTACATCTAATCAACTGGAATCTCGAGAATTCTCACGCATCAAATAGCTTCCAAGAAGACTTGTTTGGGCCTGCATGAGCTGTTAATGCGCAACAAGCAGGCTCTCCTGATATAACAAAATCAAATTAAGCGCCTTGGACACTGTGTTGGATCACCGCTTGTAAGAGTGTGGAAGACTGTCAAGCGCTCACTTCCGGGACAAGCTGCCTATTTCGGGTGGCTTCACACCTGTTTGCTCAATGCGCCATCCAGCCCTCTAGTAGAGATAATTGGGGTGAAGAGAGTATAGAGGATGGCTGACATTTATGGGATATTTAGATAGACTTAAAACAAATATTGAAGTTCATGTGATATTCATTCCGAGACGTGAAATATATCTAAAGGAGAACTGCACTCCATTCTTGATGGAAAGTTTTTGCAACCTAGTGTGCACTCGCTTAGTTCCCACAGCTTTTTTCTAAAAGAAAAATGGCAATTCCACACGAAAAGGATTTTGGGCTCAAAAACGTACAAATTAAACTTAAATCTTTACCTCACAGTTAGTATAAGTTTTTTTTTTTTTTCACTTGAAGCATCATTTTATTTTTTTGTAAGTAGAAATCTTGTCAGCGTTGCCTACCTATTACCACGTCCAAGAGATGTCCTCATCAGACTTGTACGTAATTCATTAGAAATAACGACGAAAATAATCCCTGGAGAAGGAGAACAAGAGAGACAAAGGACAAACACAAATCTCCAAAAACAGCTAGGTGACTGGTTCCCGACCGAAAAAATCCGCCTGGTCCGGGTAACGAACCCGGGTCCTCTCCATTACAGGTGGGGCGGTCTACCAACTGAGCTTTCGGTTGCTCACCAGTCACCTAGCTGTGTTTGGAGATTTGTGTTTGTCCTTTGTCTCTCTTGTTCTCCTTCTCCAGGGATTATTTTCGTCATTCTTGTCCAGCTCGCTTGCATCTTTGCATTTAATTGCATTGTAAACAAATAACGAATTACTTGTAATCCCTCACATTTATCAGTAATTTTGTAAGGGAAGAATTACATATTCTAGAAAGTAATTGTAAAGTAATTTTCTTACTTTTTTACGTAAGGGTCATAAGTAAAACAGCGCAACAAACACGTGACGAAGGAGTAAGAAACACGCAGATGGGACAAGCGCTGACTCGCAACTGAAACTTTATTACTTGAAAAAGGAAAAAAGAAGAAAAAGAAATAGGATAAAAACACACACACCAGGAAGACCCCAAATCAGCCAGACATGCACGTGTCAGCCCCTTCCCCTATCAGCACCATCACATCACCGCGTGGCCAACTTTCACCCTCGCGCGCATAAATTCAAATTCTTTTTGTGTGAGCGTTATTGAGGCCTCACAGATTTACTGTGGAGGTACCTAAAGGAGGGGTTCTCCAGTACCTTGACCTCTCCCTCCGCTCCAGCGAGGTTCACATGTGTTGGTGCTACTCTCCGCGGTCCAAGAAGGGCCTTCTGGATTACAGGTCGGCTCATTCAAAACTGATTAAGAGGGGCATAGCACTCTCTTGCTTGGGTGCAGCCTTGAAAAAGTCGTGCCCACATACGCTTTCTGAGAGCTTTGGCACACAGGTGCAAAGGTTACGAGCAGCGGGGTTTCCACCGACGTTACTGTCTGACGTTGCAAGTGCATTATTGAAGCGGACTAAAGGATCCCAGGCGGATAAGCCCAGTGTAGAAAAGAAAAGGCCTGTAGTGATCCCGTATATCCACAGGATCTCCCATAGCCTAAAGAAGGTCGGAAGCCGATATAACGTACCGGTGGTGTTTTCAGCCCCCTCAGACTTAAACAGGTCTGCTCTAGGATTGAAGCAAGAGCGGAAGGGCACCCAAAACGAGAGTGCAAAAAGAAACATGCGAAACCGTTCGTGAGATGCTGTGAGGGGGTTGTTTATAAGATCCCCCTCTCGTGTAATAAGTGTTACGTCGGGCAGACAGGACGCTGTTTAAACGATCGGCTTAGAGAGCATAACTACTCCCTTAGTGCCACGGTTGGAGGGCACCTCTCGTTGCACTGCAACGTATGCAAGTGTAAACCGTCCTTCCCTGACACTGCAGTATTAGGACGAAACAAAGATAGACTGGCGAGAGAAGTGCTCGAGGCCTTTCACATTGTCACTCTGGGGGATCGGTGTGTGAGTGAGGCCTCAATAACGCTTACACAAAAAGAATTTGAATTTATGCGCGAGAGGGTGAAAGTTGGCCACGCGGTGATGTGATGGTGCTGATAGGGGAAGGGGCTGACACGTGCATGTCTGGCTGATTTGGGGTCTTCCTGGTGTGTGTGTTTTTATCTTATTTCTTTTTCTTCTTTTTCCTTTTTCAAGTAATAAAGTTTCAGTTGCGAGTCAGCGCTTGTCCCGTCTGCGTGTTTCTTCTCCTTCGTCCGTGTTTGTTTGCGCTGTTTTTACATTATGATCAACGAATACCAACTAGCCCAACTCTCAACATTAATTCAGTTTATTTCTTCTGCATCGGGCTCTTTCTCTGTCAGTTCTAACGTTCCATTTAGTAACCCGTACGTGTTAGTCAACTTGATTGCACAATGTGTATGCAGTGCAAGGGTGGCCTCATGGCATATCAGGCAAGGCACGTGCCCGGCGGAGGTGTTGGGTGTGTGTGGGTTGCTTGCCCCGTCTCCGGGACATGCGAGAAGGATGTGTCGTGTGCTTCGTTCTGAGTGCTGGCGCCAGGAAAGATTCTTCAGAGACGGCTTGAGAGTGGCATGTTTTCGCGCCGGAGGAAGTGCTGAACGTCAACGGAGATTCTTCGCGGACTTGAGCAAGACTGCGGGATACGTGACTGAGTTCCTGTGGCAGGGAGTCCGGCTGAGGCTGCCAAAGAAGAAGGAAAAGGCAGCACCTTCGACTGGCACCTTCATCAACTTGGGTGATGTCCAGGTTCCCCCAAAATTGGGTAAGCCTTTGGGGCTGGGTCCCAAATTCTGCTATGAACCTCGTTTGAGCCCAGCCGAGTTGGTGTCCTTGGGGAAGACAGTTGCGGAAAAAGCCTTGGAAGCAGAGCGCCCACGGTGTGTTGCGGAATGCGTGGATGCACTCCTGTGCACGAGAGGAAGAGGAAGGGGGATCCAATTAGGCCCCTGGTTGATTTCATGGTGGAACACAAGCAGAGAGTTGTGCAGTCGGACAAAGAAGGGTCCTTTGTGGTTTTGCCTGAGGGCGTGTTCAACGAGAAAGCGATAAAAGCGCTGGAGAAGAATTTTAGGGGCGTGGAAGTTCACTTGAAGAAAACCAGGGACAGGGCGAAGGAAATGTGTGAGCGCCTGGCTCTCACCCAGTTGGCGAAAAGAATAGGCAAGGCGGAGAAGCTACACCTAGAGGTATTCTTTACCGCCAAGACCCACAAAGAAGCTTGCCCGTTTAGAGCTATAGTCACTGAAAAAGAGACATGGCAACGACAGGTGTCAACTTACCTTCAAGGGAAATTGTCGTCCCTAAGCATCCGAGACCCATTTCGGGTGTCGAACTCCGAGGAGCTTGCGGATTTCCTGAAGGTGTGTGATACCAGGGGGTGCGGTGTGTTCAGCGTGGATGTGGAGGACCTTTTCTACTCCCTCCCCCATGACCGACTAATGTCTTCAGTGAAAGCGTGCATCGAGTCTGACGGGGAACTCTCCTTCAGGAACTCAAGTGGTATAACGCTGGATAGCTTTCTGGAACTGCTGCAGTTCTACCTACTATCGACGGTGGTAGGGTGGCGTGATCGGTGCTTTCTGCAAAAAGCGGGAGTTTGCATAGGTTCGAGTGTGGCTCCCATTTTAAGTGACATTTTCTTGGCGGAAGTAGACCGTGATATAGAGAGGTCTCTGTGCAACACCAAGGTTAAAAAAGTAGTGAGATACGTCGATGACTTTGTAGTGTTTCACGAGGACTGTGACGGAGGGGGCGTGACTGGGACGTCTGTGGATGAGGTGATGGCAGTTTTTGCGGAGTGTGGCGGAGGGCTCAGATTTACTGTGGAGGTACCTAAAGGAGGGGTTCTCCAGTACCTTGACCTCTCCCTCCGCTCCAGCGAGGTTCACATGTGTTGGTGCTACTCTCCGCGGTCCAAGAAGGGCCTTCTGGATTACAGGTCGGCTCATTCAAAACTGATTAAGAGGGGCATAGCACTCTCTTGCTTGGGTGCAGCCTTGAAAAAGTCGTGCCCACATACGCTTTCTGAGAGCTTTGGCACACAGGTGCAAAGGTTACGAGCAGCGGGGTTTCCACCGACGTTACTGTCTGACGTTGCGAGTGCATTATTGAAGCGGACTAAAGGATCCCAGGCGGATAAGCCCAGTGTAGAAAAGAAAAGGCCTGTAGTGATCCCGTATATCCACAGGATCTCCCATAGCCTAAAGAAGGTCGGAAGCCGATATAACGTACCGGTGGTGTTTTCAGCCCCCTCAGACTTAAACAGGTCTGCTCTAGGATTGAAGCAAGAGCGGAAGGGCACCCAAAACGAGAGTGCAAAAAGAAACATGCGAAACCGTTCGTGAGATGCTGTGAGGGGGTTGTTTATAAGATCCCCCTCTCGTGTAATAAGTGTTACGTCGGGCAGACAGGACGCTGTTTAAACGATCGGCTTAGAGAGCATAACTACTCCCTTAGTGCCACGGTTGGAGGGCACCTCTCGTTGCACTGCAACGTATGCAAGTGTAAACCGTCCTTCCCTGACACTGCAGTATTAGGACGAAACAAAGATAGACTGGCGAGAGAAGTGCTCGAGGCCTTTCACATTGTCACTCTGGGGGATCGGTGTGTGAGTGAGGCCTCAATAACGCTTACACAAAAAGAATTTGAATTTATGCGCGAGAGGGTGAAAGTTGGCCACGCGGTGATGTGATGGTGCTGATAGGGGAAGGGGCTGACACGTGCATGTCTGGCTGATTTGGGGTCTTCCTGGTGTGTGTGTTTTTATCTTATTTCTTTTTCTTCTTTTTTCCTTTTTCAAGTAATAAAGTTTCAGTTGCGAGTCAGCGCTTGTCCCGTCTGCGTGTTTCTTCTCCTTCGTCCGTGTTTGTTTGCGCTGTTTTTACATTATGATCAACGAATACCAACTAGCCCAACTCTCAACATTAATTTACGTAAGGGAATGAGTATAATCCGTTATATTTTTGTTTTATTCTCGAATACAAACGCCGGAACTATAAATATTAATCAAAAAATCGTTTGTTTGTTTTTCCGTAAGGGTAAGCTTTTCCGGACTCACACTGTCACCTGGATTTACAAAACGCAAGTACTGGCATTCTTTAGATGCTCAAAGCCTTTCTTCACGTCTCCTCAACTCTTTTATTTTTCGTGCTTTGGTATTTTTCTAATGTGTAACTCGTCAGCTCGCCCCAACAAAGTGGGAAGTACACTGATACAAGGAACCGAACTCTCCGTGCAAAGAACATTAGGCAAACTCCCGAGTTGCAAGTGTTTCCTGCCAATAAAAAACACACAGAAAACCGCCAAAGTGCACGCGAGCTGGTGTAGCGGATCTGTGCGCGTCTTTTCGTTTTGTGTCTTCACACTTTGTTTGCTTTCTTCTGGCCACGAGAGAGAGAGAAAGAGAGAGAGAGAGAGTAAATGACTTCTTTGTATCCCCTTCACGGACCAAGATAATCTACACCCAGGAGAAGAACGAAGTTTGATGGAGCCGTACTTAGGACACAGCGTCTCAATGGGCCAACAGGATCTAGCTGACGTTTTGGGTGTCAAGCGGGTTGGGAAGGTTTTGCGAACTAGTTGTTTTCTAGCCACCAGTCGCGCGTCCTGGTGGCAGCACCTGTTTGGTAAAAGGTGGATTAGAAAGGAGTTTGGTGTGGCGGACGACATCTTCCCATAGAAGGGTGGAAAGATGTCCAATGGTGCTTTTGAGTGCTTCCTAAATTATTGTGTCTTGTTTCTTACCCTAGGACAGTAATGTTGAAAGTAATGCCACGAAAGTAACGGATTACATTTAAGTAACGGTCACTTACTCTTATGAAAGTGTACTTGTAACTGTATGAGTTACGTGTTGTCATGGGTAATTGTAAATGTAGTTCCTTACTTTCTTGTAGTAACGTGTACAAGTCAGGTCCTCATATACATAGAAAACCAAAACACAATCTTTGCATGGTTTAAAACATTTTAAAACAGAAACATTCCTAACGTGAAAGCGTTCTTCGCTTGTCTTGATATGAACCCGTGTTCGTTGACACTTGCGGAACTGCTTAAAGGGGCCATGAAACAAATTTTGGGCTGGGATGAGTGCTTTTAAATTGGGACTTTACTAATCGCATATTGTTTAGTGGGCCACAAGAAAGAGGGTAGCAAAGTCAAAAGCCAGCTTTTCGGCACGAACATTTGAATATAGAGGACTATTTTTGTACCTTCTTTCCTTCGAAAGCTCTCCGCCTTTCATTATGATACATCCGCGGTTCCCAAAGCGCGTCAGCGGTGCCAACCTGACGTCAGCCGAGCCCAGCTCACGCATTGGACACGAGAATCGCGTCACTCGGACGTATGCGCTCGTCAGCAACCAATCCGTCGACGAATATTCGGATTCGCGTTCGTGGCCAATGAGTGCCCTGACGGAACTTATCGTCATTGGGGAATGACAAGTTCTACGGTGTGCATAAAAGCACGGTGGAAGCTAAGAGTCATCGCACCGGTGTCGAAGAATGTCACGACGACGTGATTTCACAATTCGCATTTGAGTTGAGGATTAAAGCTAAGGAGGAAGAAGTAGGAAAATCGTTTCATGACCCCTTTAATCCCGTTCGCTAACATGACTCTTTTCCCAAATCAATAGCGGCTGAGCAAGGAGGTATTAAAAAAAAAACTACTCATCAAATGTGGCTGTACCCAAAAAGTAGTATGTTTACTTTTATTTTCTAATACACAAATTCATATCACAAAATGATTTATTTTTTAAGACAAATGTATACGAGCATTATGCCCACGCGAAATGTATTCCTGAAGTAGTATTTCGTTAAATTTTTTCTCGATTTTTCATATGTATTTTTGATACTTATCACAATACATTTCAAGAGATGTATTTCAGCGCCAGTATTTAGCTGCCTTCATCTTGTATCCCAGTCTTTGTTATTTCAAAATTCAATTTAGAGTACCTCTGCCCAACCCTCTTCACCTAACACTGCGAGTGAATATTTTCTATTTATTTTATGCCATTAAATTTATTTTTTTTATCTAGAGGTTTATTTACACTCTTTTGTATGACTACGCTTGACAACGCAGCATCAGTGAACGCTTTCCAAGTCTAGGGACATGGAAAGCCTTAATTGTTAAAGAAAGACAAAAAATATAGATATATATTTCAGAATTGGTTGATATTAGGCCTAATATATTGCGGAGACACGTCGGTGGTATCAAAACATAACACAGTTAAGCGTAGTTGACGCTTACGTGAATTTGAAGCAAACCATTACCGTACTACTGTTCCGTGGGCCCGACTGCGCATGCGTGACGGCCTACAGCTCAAGTCCCGCAGGATTTTATTTTAGCATACCGGGGACTTGTACCACGACTTCCTCTTTTTTTTAACACGGCGCACCGTGCGGTGACATCACGCTCTCCCACTGCGCAGGCGCGGCGAACCCCACCGACTTCACGACGGCTTCCGTGACGAAGCATCTGCGGTGCTGTGCTTTTCTTTGTGTTCTATTTCTGAAGGACGGGCTTGATGACGTATTAGTGTGGCCATCTCTCGGGCACAATGCCGCCGCTTTTTTGAGTAATGGGACAAGTAGGGTTTTCGCCTTAAAACTAGCAACAGTGACGTGATTAGCGGGGCTAATCACGTCACTCCGCTCGGGGACGCCGTGAATGTCGTCACGACGCTGTAGAGTGAAAACAGGCGGCAGAGAGGATCGTCGCATGCCCTGCGGCATACGCTGCACGTATTTTCCAATAGAAATCTCGTTTACGATTAGTTCTGCCCAAGATAAGGGCGATAACTGAATTCACGGGACAAAAAGCTATGGAAGTTCGCTCTTAACTCAGATTTCTTGAAAAGTACTCCAGCTTGCCTTTAAACGCGAGCTTTCGCTCCACGCGCTTCAAGCTGCGGCCACTGGTGCCCCTTCCATTCATAACAAATGCCTTGGACTGAGGCGTGAAACGAATAATGGTTTCCAGGTTTGTTCGTTTGTTTATTATGAGGTGTCGGGAAAGCGGAAAACCAGGAAAGGATCTGCAGCGGGAGAAAGTGGATTCACCCGCAATTTATTTGTAGTCTTTTCCTCGTGGATGGCGCCGACTTCCTCCGGAACAAATCGAATTGCTCCCAGCTGCGTATGAAGCTCAGGCGCTCGGGATTAGGTCGGGCCACGGGCTGCTCACCGCGGATCTATAGTCCGTTGCAACTCAAGAAGGTAGGGCGGGTCGGGGAGGAGGAAGCAGACGGAACGCTGGAGAAGAGGGGGGAAACCTCTTCTCTCTTTAGCGTTCCGTCTGCTTCCTCCTCCCGCTCCATCTTACCCTTCTGCCCTTGACCAACTGAAAGAGTGCGAGATAGCAAAGGGGAAAGGGCTACCGGCGCCTTTTCCTTTGCTGGAGCGTTAGGAAGAGTGTAAGTACCGGATGAGCGGCTTTGCCGGTGTTGGGTGTAGCTATAGCCCGAACTTCGTTCGCGCTTTCTTCTGTTTTAAACACCCAAACTTAATTAGAGCAACGGGCTTGGATGGGGACAGTCCCCTGGTCATTGGGACACCATTGCTCGGTTATAGGGCGCACGATTAACGACAGAAAGCGTCGAATACTGTCTTATGGCCAATGTATCTTGACGGAATCGGAAGGCAGTGCGGGTGCAATGTCTTGCTAAGTACAAAACGAGCGTGTTGGTAACGGTACGTAAACATGAGGAAGATCCGAAAAGGGGGACGGAAGTCTGTTGTCCGTCCCCCTTTTGTGTATCTTCCTCATGTTTATGTCTTTAAGCTCCACCGCTTTCCACATGACCCCGATTTCCGGCAGCAGTGGCTTGCGTCCCTAAACCGAAAATACGTTTTCTCAACGCCATCCTCTCGAATGTGCTCGAAACATTTTGTGAATGGAGCGCGCACCGCACTTGACGCTGTACCGTCGATGTACATGGGGTACGCTCGCAAGGTGCGTGCAAGTTTTCTCCTGATAGTTGCTGTTTCAGCTTGTAGCCTTTTGTAACTGAATTTATTTTAATTTTCATATTTTGAAGTGGTGACACTGACTCAATTTTATTATCTGCAACACTTAGTTGAAGGCTGATTTCCGCCGCCGGGTGTGGCTGGAAATTGTAGAAAAGTTAGTTATAACGCTTTGCTTGAATCACGATCTCCTGCGCGATACCGGAGAGCCGTGAACCTGTGTTGACCGTCACAACGCGACTAGATTCTTCCTATTTGCAAAATAAGTACATAATCTAGCTGGAAAGAAACCTTCAATTTTGGTTGCTGAAAGTTCAAAAATGCTCATGCACTGATGTTTATAAACGTTGAAAAATGCTCATGCACCGATGTTTCTAAACGTTGAAACATGCTCATGCATCGGTGTTTATGAACGTTTTATTTGAGGATCCCTTGCCGACGAGTGTGTGTTTTGTCGAGAACTGAAAACAGCAAAGTCGAGATGGGCCTATTGCCGGAGCGAGTCGAATCAATGATTCAACGATTCGAAATAAATGCATGGGCATACCAGGCTTTGTGAGCATAGATAAGACTATGCCTATGCGCTGCGTTCTTGTGCCGTTGTCGAAAAAATATATTATTTTCTTTCTATTTCTTTTGATCACGCGTTTCGCAACGTCTCGCTCTAGTTCTAATCGTGGTGCGAACGCATCATTAAGGCCTAATGTTTTCTTGTGTCGCTGTAGACTTTTCTTTTCTTCTCACATTCTTTTCTCAAACGTTCTTCTTTTTTTCTCTCTTTATTTGCATTTGTCTTTGTCAAAAGAAAACGAAGAGCCATAGCCTTCTTTATACTCACAAAGCCTGGCAGTTCGACGACGGAGCTTCGCGGAAAGCTCCAGCGGCGTCGTGAAGGGCCCCGTGTGCTGACGGTCGAACAACAATTCCTCGCTGCTCTATGCTTCTACGCCGCTGGCGGCTTCCAGGGGACCGTCGGGAGCGGCGAAAGGATTGGTGTTCACCAGTGCTCTGCGAGTCGCGTACTTGTTGATGTCACCAACACTATCATCGATTGCCTCGGATCGAAGTGGCTGTGTTTCCAGCAAACTCAAGCACAGAAGGCGAACGCTCACAAAATGGAAGTTCTTCGAGCGATGCAAGTTCAGCGGCGTGATCGAACAAATATTCTAAATACTCTTACACGATTCAACATGATTGTGTTTTCATTTGAGTGCACCCCATATAGCGATTTGGCTGAGCGAAAAGCCAAGCAAGCAACGGTAACACGCTTAAGTTGAGCTAGTTCGTTCATACTTCAGGTGAAGAGAGAGGGATATATACTTTATTTTAAAGCAACTACTTCAGGTAAGGCCAGCTGAACTATAATAAACATACACATAAAGAAAATACCATACACACCGTGGGACTAACAACTGATTTTCTTTTTCCTCCGCTTCTACTACGAACCCAACTTGAGTGAAATATTCTCTTTTTCTTCTTTTTTGCTTCCTACTTCAGCAAAACTTTAACCGCCGAAGGAACATTTTTTTCTTTCTCGCGCAGCACGAGAGAAGTTGCACTAACACGCAGTCAAACAAAGTCAAAAAGTAAAATTTGCTCGTTAGTTGCTTATACCGCAGGAGGTTAGTCTGCCTGAACATGGCGACATTGTTACCCACTGTAGATAAGCAATTTAGCCAGTGCAGTTCGACTGCTAGCCTGGGAGTTTTTAACATGCACCACGCAGTAGTGATTAACGACCGCACGCCGGCACGATGCTCCGGGATTTCTGGGTTCTGCAGCGCGAGCTTTCGCTCCACGTGCTCTCCGAGCCAGTGGGCGCTAGCCCACTGGGTGGTTCTCCCGAAATTCCCTGTAGGAAAAAAAAACGATGTAGTTTCAACCCTTCAATCGCCACTGTCTCGGCGACGTCACCGGACACGTCACGGTGCAGTTCTCTTCCGATGCCAGTTTGTTGGCGATGGAGGTTGGGCTCCTCCCACCGGCGACGTCACGATGCAGATTCTCCACCGCTTTTCCAGCATAGACAGACAGAGGAGACTGATGCCAATGCGCTGCGTTTTTGTGCCGTCGTCAAAAAATGTAATATTAATTTTCTTACTATTTCTTTTGATTACGCGTTTAGCAACGTCTCGACATCGTTCTAATCGTGGTGCGAACGTATCATTAGTGCGCGTGTTTCTCTTGTGCCGCTGGAGACTTTTCTTTTATTCTCACATTATTTTTTTCAAATTTTCTTCCCTTTTTTTCTCGCCATTGCGATATTGAACGTTCGTGCGTGTGGCGGGTACTTCTTTTTTTGTTTGTTTTCCTAAGCGACGAAGAAGCGTGTGCGAGCCTCTAGACGCAAAGCCCCTCGATGTGTTTTCGTTTGTCTTGCAAGTAGCGTCAAATGCGCAAGCGCACGTGGCCCGTGTCTCGACCGGCCCTTGGAAGCGCAAAATGGCTGCGCAGCACTGGAAATGAGCGGCCCTTGGAAGCGAATGGCGGCGGAGCACGCGCTCATGGCACGCGTCTCGCGCGTTTCGACAACAATGGCTGGCGGTGCTTGTAAAAAAACGCTTTTATCAGGGGGCTTTATCTAGACGTATCACGCTAGGCTCTGATTTTGTTAACATAGAAACGGTAAGCATCTGTCCGCATCTGCTCACCGTCACTAATAAGGTGTAAAAAAAAAAAAAACATAGAACGTTATTTTTGGTGTTTTATCAAAAGGTTAACCATGGTTTTCTTTCTATATTTTCGTAATTCTTGTTTATTTCGCACGTAAATACCCATTGAAACAAGGGATTTCGCTTACGTTTTCTTACGTTACAAGTCACCAGGAAATCCTTGCTTCATATGTGGCGCGCAAAGCTACCTTGAATGTTCGTGTGTTCGTATGAAGCACATACGAGGCTAATGTGTGTGCACTAGTGGCGCAGCCATGCTTTTATATTCGAAGGGGGGGGCGCTAAGCGGCATTAGTAGCACCCCTCCCCCAATGGCGAAGATCACGGTGAACTAGGCTGTAACGGGCGCTCACGCAAAAAATGGGAGGCACTGTTAAGGTAAGAACGGGTAAAGCTGCACGGTATTTTTTTTCAAAATGGAAGCAGGCTTCATTTACAAGAATACGGGCGTCGGGGCTCACTGTTCTACTGTCGTCGTAGTTTCGGCCCACCGACTTTAAAACCTTCTTCACAGCGCACAACTCCTCCTCCGCTCTTTGAGGTACCACTGCACGTGCCTGCCAGCAAAACAAAATAATAGCTATACTGCCACAAGAAATTAAACAGTAACACACGAAATAAAATCTGGACGCTGAAATATTAGGGCAAACGTCCACGCACAAACACTAGGCAATATTCCAATCCGCCATTAAAATGGCCGAGACAGCGGAAGTTGAAATTCAGATGCCGCAAGTAACAAGTTGGCAGCGTCACCGCTCTAACATTCCCGCTGAAAGCACGGAAGAGCATGTTAATCGCTCCGTGTTTCTTCCTTTCATGGATTGCCTAATCACACACTTGATGGAAGATTTAAAAAGGACCGGCGTACGTTGCAATTACTTTCGTCGGTTCTGCTTGCAGAGATCTTGGAAAGCGGGGCAGCTCCCAGCGCTGAAGAGTTTTTGGAGCTCTATTCAAGTCTGGTTTCAGTTCCTGAACTCCAATGCGAGGTGCTCATATGGCCTCGCCAAATGCAAGACGGAGAAAAGTGAAACAGAATATGCAACTGGAACGAA
>JAZHYW010066811.1:0-19995 GCA_037355805.1 Ixodes ricinus
ACATGTATTGCTAAAGAATAGGTAGTGATAACTTTTTTCATAAACACAGGCTGTACGATAATAGTTGCAGAAGATGAAACGTACTCCGAACGTTTATGTACCAGATTCGAGGTTAGTCCCAAGCGTTGGAACGTCCGAGGGTCCCAAATTGATGCGGCTTACTCCAGTTTTGATCGAACTAGTGTTTTGTACAGAAATAATTTTAATTCTACTGGGGCTGACGTAAACTTCCTTTAGGTATCCAAGCTGAGAGTTAAGGCCTGTCTAAACAGGACACTACAAAATCGTAAACATTGAAGCGCCCGCTTCAATAATGACGATTTTCGCAGGAGTCCTGTCGCCTGACGATTTCTGTGGGCAAGCCAACTTCACGACCTTTCTCTTCGCCTCCTCCCCTTTTTTGACGGCGGTGCTCAGTCGGGTTGACGTCACACGCCACCCTGCCACTGGTTTTATCCAGCGGCTCGTGGACATCGCTACCGCCGTCGGCTCGGCTAGAGCCAAAGACGTCCGGCTCCGGGTGGATTTGGGAGATTCCTCCGTCGAAGCATGCGTTTCGCTTCCCGCAAAGAAAGGGAATGGCACCTTTCTGTCATTCTCTTTCCCGTTTTGGGAGCTTGAAAAACGGCGGAGGCCTGGAGCGATTGACCGACAGCCAACAGAGCGTGTGAGTGAGTAGCTCTCCGGATCCACGTGATGAGCAGATCAAGGCCAAGGTTAAGGGCACGAGCGAGTTTTGATGGGGGAAACGTTCCCCCCCCGCAGATAAAAAAAAAAGAAAAAAAAGAAAGCCGTTTACAACTTTCTGTAACGCCGGAGTGGAGCGCAGCTCTTGAGGAGGAGGAGGAGGGAAGGGTACTAGGGGAGGGTATACCCCTCCTCCTCCTCCCCTTCTCCTCCCCCCTCATCCTTCAATATCCTCCGGGGGGGAGGTCACGTGACCTCGGGGGGGAGGTAGCGTGACCTCGGGGGGGGGGGGGGGGGTCACCAAGGTCACGTGGCCTCGGGGGGTCACAAGACCTCGGGGGGCGGTCACGTGGGGGTCACGTGACCACGGGGGGTCACGTCACCTCGATTGGGGAGGCCACGTGACCTCGGGGGGGGGGGGGGGGCTCGCGCTGGCATGTCCCAACATGCACCGCTCGGGGGGCTCGCGCGGTGCATGTTTAAACATGCACCGCGCGGTTACGCCGACGGCGACGGCGACGCCGACGGCGACGGCGACGCCACGCCGCCAGCCGGAAACGGGCGTCCAAAAGCTGCACTCTAAAAGAAAACGGCCGGAAGCTGTGCGCCGCACTACTTGTTGGAGTCGTGTCGCCTGACGATTTTTGTAGTATCCGGTTTGGACAGGCCTTAGCGTTAGCGATAATATGGTCGGTATGAGTTTTCCAGGACATGTTAGGAGTAATGTTAACACCAGCTGGCATGCAGCCAGGAATTTTTTTCGGGGGGGGGGGGGGGTTGAGATGGCTGGGATGTCCATGACTTAGGGTGCGGAGAGGGGAGGGGGGGTCACGATGCATGCGTATATTATAGGTCGGCTGGATTTGGGGGGGCTGAAGCCCCATGAGCACTCCCTTGGCTACGCCCCTGGTTAACACTGATATATTTGTAGGAGCATCCCAGATTACATTAGAGGCATGTTACAAATTGAGTACGGAGATGGGCACGTGTTCCGACGAAAAAATCCTGATAGTTTATTTTATTAGTTAGTGTTAAGAATCATTTAAACAAGTTACACCATTCGAACACAGCACATAGGCCACCTTGAAAAAGTGCAGCATCGGAATTCGTTACGTGTCTCACAATGCAAATTACACAATCATAAGAAAATAAACTAACTGATGAGGATACACAGATTGGTAAGCCATTTATATACATATATATGAGGAACAAAAGGCGTCCTAAACAAACCCCTGTGGGACACCAGAACTAACAGGGCAGAGGGAAGATTTATTGTCATTACTGGACACAAAGTGGCATTGATTAGTTAACAAACATTCTATCCAGTACAGTACATTAGGGCCTATATTAAGTTTTGCTAAGTACAAAAATTAAGAGGTGATGAAAAGCTTTATCGAAGGCTTTGCAAAATCAAGAAAGGCACACTCAACCTGGGAGCCGCGATCAAGGATGGAAAGCACATCATTAATGAAAGTGAGAAGCTGAGTCTTACAGGACAGAGATTTGCAAAAAACATGTTGTGAGGGTGAAAAGAAAGAGTTAGAATCTAAGAAATTAACTAAATGAGAGTCAATAATGTATTCTAAGATTTTATAGGGCGTGCTGGGCAAAGAAATAGGTCTGTAATTAAGATGTCTAGGTTTGTCACCTGATTTGAGCAGTGGAACCACCTTTCGTGTTTGCCCATCATTCTGGTAAGACACCAAGGTTTAGTCATTGTTCAAATATATTTGTGAGAAGGATTGACATTTAAGTTTTAGTATTTTTGAAAGAATTTAGAGCTAATATGGTCAACACCACGTCAGGAAGAAAATTTCAAATTATTGATACGCTTTGCATACCGTTAATAAAAAAGGCGAGTCCATTCTAAAGAAGGCATAATCACGGGATACATAGGGTAAACAGAGCCATCATTCTTAGTAAGTGCTTTAACAAATACGCTGTTTAAAACAGATACACACTGATCTTTCGGAATAGAGATTCCACCAAGCCTAGTGAGAGAACAACAGCCTTTTTGGCCCGTTCCCAACACACACAATAAAAAAATGCCTCGCGCTATTGGTGTACATAGGGTAACGTCAAAAAAGTTAGCTTTGACTCTTCTTATCGCTGTTTCTTAAGTATTTGCAGCTGATTTATAAAGCTCCCAAAGCTCCGTGAAGCCCAATAAATTTTCAGCGCGAAAAAGACGTTTTCTTTTTTATTGGATAGACACTAAAGTGTTGCATTAAACCAGGGAGATATGCGGTTAGATATAATATTCTTACCCGGGATGAGTGATGTAAGTAGAGCGTTACTTTGATTTTAAACATGTTCCACTTCGTTTCAACTGAGCGTTCAGAAAGCGCTGGTAAATTTAATCAAGAAAGCGAGCTACTTCGCCATTTATTGCGTCAAAGTTTGCCTTGTTATAGTCTAGAACTCTAGATATTATTTTGTAGATCTATTTGAAATATATTGAGAACTGTGTAAGTTGCAGTTCAAACTGGCAGCTTCGCTAATACCAGGTAGATAAGTTCTGGAAGAAACAAGACTAAAGTCGGTTGTAAGAATGAGCGTCTAACACATTAGACTGTTGTATCAATAATCCGACTAGGTTCAGTGATACATTGTGAAAAAAAATCAGTACAAAGACTGAGGAAACCAGAGTATTGAGAAGAATTACAAGTGGCAATAGGAAACGCTCCGGACCAATTAATAAGAGATAGATTAAAATCACCTAGTAAAACCATAGCCGCAATTGGAAACCTTGTACGAATGGTGCTTAAAGCATCATGTAAGTCCGAACTAAAAGTTTCCTGAGACACTGGAGATATTGTAGCACGCGCAAAGAGAATTTTTAAACGCATATTGCAAACGTACGCCAACAGGTTACAGTGATGTAGATATATTCCCGGGATAACATTTTATGGTTTCATGACAGCACTACCCCCCCCCCCCCCTTTTGTTTATCACAACGATGAAAAATGTAGCATTTAACAGAATCAATATTTCACTATGGACACCACATGAAAGCCAGGTTTCAGTCGGAACAACGATATCGCTTGATAACGCGCCAGCAACTATCGACAGGTCATCGCTGTTACGGATTACGCTTCCCTGAAGTTACTAAAGAGAACTGAAATTTCACTTGGAAAGAAGGGGGAATACGCAAGCGTGCCTCGCTGACTTTTTTCTTTAATTCTGACGGTGCAGATTTGTTTGCACTTTTTTATAGTTAGTCAGGCGGCGACTTCGTGGACTCCAATTTGTTTATGTTTATAAACGAAGAAGATAGCTGTTGGCCGACGTATAACTTATCCACACGAAGCCTGTATGAGGTTCTCTAATTGGTACGAACAAATTCCATGCGCTTTTTTTTTCTTATTATTCATTGCTTTGCGTAATCCTCGCCAATAGCAACATTTATAATTTTTGTTCCTGAGCACGATTCCGGCACTGCCTCCTTTATGTTTTAAAAAACGAAAACTTTTTCAACGGGAGGCCAGTTTTTAGATGGGTCTAACCTTCTAATGCGGTCAGCCGGGTCAGATTTTATCTGAGATAATTTGTACCCCGGGCTTATCCGAGCACATAGTCGAAACCCGCTTTTAGGATTCAGCCCACGTTTCCCTGGCGGAGTCTTTTAGGCCAGTGAAAAGAGACAAGTTTGATCGGCGGGAACGATTCTCGGTGTGTCCAAACGTCGCTTGAGGAGCGCCAATTCTAGAAAGAGCTAATTTGAACTTTCGTCTCAAGTTGATTCGTCGGAGTTAGTTGTTTAATTTCCACTTGCAATAATGTGTTGTATAGTCCCAACACGTTTTTTTTCATGGCAGCTACGTTTTTTGCATCGCGACAGATCCGAGGCTGTGCATTCCCCTTGACAAGGCTGTCGACGCATAAGGCGGGACGAGCTGGATCCACAAGACACTCTGCCGGGAGAACCCTGCCCCGGTTCGCGCGTTGTTAACAAGAGTGAGGCACCTTCCCTTCGTCTCCGGCACGTTCCGCTTGAAGTTTGCCAGCGACCTGCTTTCAGACAAGCCAGGCCTGCAGCCCATTCAACACTGTTGCGCCTGGACCAATTCGAGTAGGTACTGCAAGGGGTTCTGGCTTACCAACAAGCTGCTCAAGGACATCTGGGGGCAATTTGGCAACCGAGGTGCCAAGACAACCAACAACGTGGAGGGCTAGCACAATGCTTTTCATAGCCGCCTGCCGAGCGAGACACCCCGACCTGGGTAGTGTTTCTGCAATTCCTGAGGTCGGCTCAGCCATGCAGCGCAAGCTAGGATTCCAGCGCTTACTGCTTCGACCCTCTGGCCGTAGGCTAAGCCGATATCCTACATCATCCGAACCAGGAAATGGACGCCTTTGCATCTTTCGAGCAGCTCTTGGCACGTCCACGATTGTTGATGTCCGTAATTGCATCGACAGAGTTGCCAGCAATGAGTTGCGCTTCCAATCTCGCATTGAGCATGACTAACAGCGCTTGAAAAGGCGACACCATTTTTGCATGCGTGAAATAATCGAGACTTGTATTGAACCACTTGTCATTTTCAATCCGTTCTATGCTGTTATTACACGCAGTATGGCTTACGCTAATAATGCTTATTATGAAAGCTCTTGCAGCCCTGTCTAATGTTTAGCTTTCTATCAGAAGTTTGTAATCGTAGTCAGAAATGAAGGGCAACGCGCGAAAACGCCTGAGGGAGGCGCCGAATGCCGCCGACCCCTGTCCCAGGTCTTCTGACTAATGTCACTATGCAGTGACATTAATCCTAACGAAGATTCGCAGTCATTTGTCCCCTTTATCGAGAGAAGAAAGCTAGGATGGCAGCGAAAGACAAAGTATGCGATGCCGTGAATCTCGAAGCATGTCTGGGTTTCTCCGTACGCACTGCGTATGTCACGTGCTCGCCCTATCCGAGTGAAAAGTTTCGAGAGTTGGACGACTAAAATAAGCGTGGTACGACGAATCCACGTTATGATGGGTAATTTCTTCACGTCAGACTCGTTTAAAACGCTTGTGCTGCAAACGTCTACTCATGTGAACCTCGTGGACCTGGACACGAAGCATTAAAATTGGCTCCAATATCAGATAACATTGTAAAAAGATTATAAGAAAGAATTAAAAAGATACAGACGAATGAAAACATATCGAGCACAACCTGTGCTTTTCGTTGGTGTCTCAGTGCGTTTTTTATTCCCCTTTTGGTTGCCGTTTGCTAACTAGTTAATCCAAATTTTGGGTTGGCCCCTATTTTATATTTTGCTTCGATCACCTTTACCTTATTGTATTACCAAAATGTATTATTGCATTTGCTGCCGTTATTCATCACTTCTTATTATATTGCCTTAGGTGTCACCTAAATCTGCAAGGTCTTAAGGAAAAGAAAAACCTTGTTTTAAGCATCGCAAAAATAAGCTGGACATCACGTTGAGCATCAAAAACCCGCCAGTATACAACTCCAGCGGCTGGAGCGAGGAACCCAAGTTTTCAGAACATAGCATAGTCTGATTCATTTAAGGCAATGCATATACATTTTTACTGCTGAAATGGTAGCCAAATAACCCGCAAATTTTTTAAGAAAGAATAGCGTCCGTCACCGGGAGCGGGCCCCATTTGTTAATTGCAAGCTAAAAAAAAAAAAAAATCACTCCCCAACCTTTCAATCAGGCCCCAATCTGACATTTGACATTTTCTTCCAACCGCTAGGCATACATTTTAGCGTACTTTCAACGTCTGCAACGTATATTAGTTTCTCAGATTTACTCAAGCGATCACATTACTACCGTTTTACTGGCGAAAACCCAGGGCGCGTGTAAGCACTGGAATACTCCAAAGACGTCCGTCTCTAGCATTATGCAGTGTCAGGAATCACGGACTTAACATTAAGATGTTCAACAGGTCAAAATGTCCATCAGGGTGAAAACGTCCACCGGAGTCGAAATGTCCAATCGGGTTTAAAATGTCCAAAGAATGAAATGTCTAACGAGAACCCAGAAATGTTCAATTGGGCGAAAATGTCCAGACTCAGAATGCCCATGGACACGAAAAAGTCCAACCACGCCAAAGATGTCTAACGAGACAATTTGTCCACCAAGACAGAAATGTCCCACTATGGACGACGGTTTGGCAGAAGCCAACCGTCGCCCATAAACAAACCATTGAATTGCGTTGTTGTCGGCGTCGGTGGGAGTCCCCGTGCCCTTTTCCGCGTTGGAATTGTTGATTCTACGTCCTCCCAACAATGTCTGACTACTTCAGTGGCTTCAGCAAAATTAACGAGGCAAAACTTTGCGTGAATAATGTGACGTGCGGCGATTCATTTGGACGCCGCACGTCACGTGGACGCCGCAGAATGGGCGCTAAAGCGTGACTCCCGCGATGAGATTCTGTTCGCTATTTTCAGTCGCGACGTCGCTCGGGCTGCAAAACGTGGACCGTAGCTGAGATGGTGGACGTCGACACTGAAAACCGCAAGTAGAATCAGGCATTACAAGTCGGTGATGGCCACTGGTAACAATGATCAACATCTTCTTGTATCTACTGTTTACACTTAGCCTACTTACCCCAACCAACCTTCAAAAGTGTTTTGAGGCCTGCACTTAGTTCTTATCAGCAATTACCGGGTCAACGTTTGATTTACGGGCCGCTGTCATTTGAACGAGGGTGACGACAAAAAGCCGACAAGTTTGAAAGAGCAGACGACAGTTCGAACGCATGCGCAATGGAGTGCAGGCAAGAAGCACCGCGTCCCGCGTCAACAAACCATTGGAATGTCACGTTGTCGGCGTCTGTGTGAGTCTGCATACTCTTTTTCGCGTTGGAATTGTCGATTCTACGTCCTCATAGCAATGCATAGCAATGTCTGCTACCACTTTAATCGCCTGAGCGAAATTATCAAGGCTCGTTACGCGGCTAAACTCTGTGTAAATAATTTGACATGCGGCGATTCATTCGTATGAACGCCGCAGAATGGACGCCAAAACCATGATGAAATTCTTCTAGCTATTTTCGGTCGCGACGTCGCTCGTGCTGCAAAAGCGTAGAAGGCAGCGGCGATGATCGACGTCGATACTGAAAATCGGAAGCGGGAACAGACCAAGCGCTAGCAAGTCGGTGATGGCCACTGGTACCAATGATCAACATCTTGTATCTACTGTTTACACCGAGCCTACTTAAGTCTTTTGAGGCCTGCAATTGCTTCTATTGCAATCACCGGGTCAAAGTTTGGCCAACAGGCCGCTTTGTTTGAACGAGCAGACGACAAAAAGCAGACAAGTTTGAAAGAGCAGACGCAAGTTCAAACGATCAGGCGGCCGTGTGAATTTGAAGATGCACTGAACCCGTGGGTGGTCCGGACAACTTGGTGGTTTTCTTTCGTTCATGATGGAACAAAACAAATACATCTGGCGACCACAAAGTGTTCCCGCACAAGCAATCGTAGTTCGACAGCGTCTGGTTTGCCCTTTTCACGGCTACTATCCACGTTCTCGGACGAACGGAGGGGGCAAAAACACATGAAAACTGATCTTCTAACCTTTCCAGACTCTCTTGGTGCAGCCCCCGTCACAGCATTTTGACTAGAAGGCAGGATTTCGTCTGGTTTCTTCCAAAGGAACACAGGAATGCATGTCTCGCACGGCGACTTCTGCCCACCGCCCCAGACCGGAAGTGCGCCCGACGCGCCACCACCGCGGCTTGACGCAGGAGAGTTGAGTTTGTGTATATACCTAAATTGTGCACTAGCACCTGAGTGGCTTAGAAATGTATTGGTTAACAGCTTAGCGTCGCTTTTGTTGTCTAGTATAAATGACGACACTACTGAAGTTACAACTTTTCAACGTGAACAAAGCGAAGCTTTGGCTAAGCTTTAATCGCGACATTCGAGACGACACATTGATAACCGGCTTAGCGAACTCCGCAGTCTCCCTACCGCTTCGCTCTCCGGAATCGAAGATAATTGCGAGAAATGGGTTAGAGATATGAGCGAGTTCGACGTTTCAGCAGTCGTCGCCTAATCTGTATACATATTTATCTTTAAATAAGAAAGCAACTTAGGCTCCTTCCATTTTTATTTAGTGGTTAGAGATAAGGAAGAATTAAAACAAATATATATGCAGCTCGCCCTTCCCTGTCCTGCTTTGAAGATAAACTCACCGCCAAGAGGTAAGGCGTAACTTCATACAACTTTGGCAACGAGGAAATCGGTTTACAAAAAAAAAGAAAAAGCGTGCTCCAGAGATGTGAATAAATACGGCCTGAAAATAGGAAACACCCTGAACAAGAAGAGTGTTATATGTGCGAATGAGTCTGAGAGAAATTTAGGACACTGTTGCCGATGTCTAGGTTGAACCTTTCGCCATTTTACGCCGATTGCTTGGAGGTGGGAGCGTATGGAAGTTGATGTGAAGCACTGTCCCAGGTTGATGAGCCTTAAAGATCATCCCTTAGAATTTAGAAGAATTGCTAATTTGCACTCCAAGCAAAGCACTGGCCTTAACAAATTAATGTATCACATATTGAAAATTGAGCCGAAAAATAAGCAACTAATATTTTGAGGTGAGCCGCGGCAATGTGTATATAAAAGCAATACCCAATGCTATAAAGGAAGTTTCTCCTTCGCGCAATTCATGCCCAGCGCTCAACCGAGACCGAGCAGGATAGAAAAATGGCCGGGTCCGGGCATCTGGCACGCCATTAGCAGAGTCCTCTCTCTTCCAATCGAAATGAATGACTTCTGCTGACGTATGACCGACCGACTGACCGACACACGACATAAACACACGGCGCCGTTGCGACAGCAGACCACTTCCCCGAACAAAATGCCGGGCTTGCTGGGCGCCGAACGTTAATGACACCGTCGTCGTCATCGGTTTCGGGACGTGATCACCATACCAGGCTTGTACTTTATTGTCTTGCAACGCTTGACGGTCCAGTTAACCTTCATTTCGACTTGTCTGTGCTTCTAGGTATCGCACGCGTGACAAAGACTAGCTTTGACATGATGCGGTGAAGCATAGGGCCTCTCGTGTCGACGCTGAAGGATGCGTTTTTATGCGACCTTGACTGACAGTCGGACGTTTTTGAAGCAATGCGTTTGGAATCATTTACGTATTTTTCGCCCTCCCAAAAAAGACTTCTTCAATGTCCGTGCTTTTATATAAAAAAAAAAAGACAAGTAGGGTGATTAGATTGATCGACGATTCTCGAGGGTCAGAACAACAAGAAAATTAAGAAATGAATGAATTGGCCAACATGCACACCATGAGCGGGGTATATCCTTGTCGGCGATCGATAATTATACGTAGTCACTGACGAGCAACCATTAGTGGTCGACCCTCAATGAGCCAGCAACGGAGGGTGGGTAATTTTGTGTTTCGAAACATTTGCAATAACGAGATGGGCAAGAATGAAAGTGAGAGAGGACGCCCGAAAGGGGCGCTTTGTTTGCTTTTATACTCTTTGCTTGTTCTGTTTCAACGTCCACAACAGTCATAGGTAATTTTATGTATTCCACCTTTTTTCTCGTACTTATTTTTGACGAAACCCACTCCCTAAGAATACATAAGAATTTAATCGAGGCTTTTTGTTTCGAAGTCGCGTTCTTTTTGTATTTCCTTTGTCATGAAACAGTTATGCACCGCGTTCCGAAATCTCAGTGCATCTTCAATGATGATCAAAGAGACGACCGAGAAAGGTACACCTACGACATCGCGAGTCATGCCTTTGAAGCCGCTCAACAGAAGTACTCGTGTGACAGTATCGATGGCAAGTATTTCAAATACCTCGGACGCTTACACTTCTAAAATATTATAATATATATCAAAAAATGGTATCCTGACGCTGGATATATAGAAAACATCTCCTCGTACCAAAGAAAGTTAAACCGAAGCTGAAGCATGAATTATTTCCATCTCCAGAGTCTGGCATAAAATGTATTGTGAGTTGTATTGTGTACATTGACAAAACATAAAATGCTGAATGATGTAATCTGTTTTTACTGAATTTGCTAATTTGTCATAACTAAAGGCGCGATAAATCCGTTAATATTTCATCAAATACTTGGGGCAGGATACGTTGGGTTGAACGCAATGGCTGTGTAAAATAACTTGTAGCATCTTCTTGCCGAGATCTGGCGCCAGATACTCAGGGCTTGCCAGTCTCGTCTGCTATTTGCGCGCCCCGGTGTGTTTTGTTTACCCCTCAGATGAGCCCCACGTGTTTCTGTTTCCCCCTCGACCTCAACCAATGAGTCGGGCAATTGGCTGCCTCGTCATCGCGCGTAGCGTTGCGGATTGTCCGTTGATTGACGTGTCCCTGCTTTTGCTTTGATGCGCCAAAGGCGCGTTTTGAAACACTTGCTCTCCGTTTACGCGAAATATGCTCTGCACTAGCTTCATTAAGTGATACTCAGGTTGTATCGCCTGTCAGAAACCCGTCTCCGTGGAGGTATAAAGAGGAGAGTAAACTTTGGGGTGCCCTGTCGCAAACATATTATAGTAATTACGCTTAATCTGATGTAAAAGCATACGTAGTCCTTAAAATGTATAGGTTTCAGGGGTATAAATATAGGACTCATCTATTTACATGCTCCTCTGAGCTTGAATTAGCGAGGCTATCAAATAAAACGTTACTGCCTCGCTAAACAAAAAATATGAATAATACCTTTGTGTGGGGTACTCAGTTTTGAAGGCGGAAGAATTTCAACTGTTGCACTTCAAAATGTGACTACTTGTGATGAGATTATGTGCAGCACTGGGAGTGAGTAGCGTTTCAAGGGTCACATGTGTGTTACCCATAATTGGTAACGTTCTTTTTTCTTTTTTTCTAAGGGAGAGGAGTTTCACGTTTTGCTCGCTCAAATTCTCGTATGAACTCAACGGTTTTCTGTTGGGACTCCTTGCCCACATGTAGCCCTGAATCCGCACCACGAGCTGCTAGCGGAAACTATCAAGAAAAAAAGAGTTAATGTAAAAAAACTAAAAACGGGCTAATAAGTTTTGCTTCCTTAGACATATTGTGGCGAGTAAATACATGATAAATCAAATGTTTTCAGTCCTTACCTTGTTTAAGATAATCCATGGGATAGAGTTTGGTTCGTACCCCTGCCGGTCTGCCACAAACTCGGCTCTTGTCCAGCTTTTTTTTTTTTTCATTTCCTATTTGCACTAAGTGTAGAGTACCGCTGCCTAAATCTTCGTCCTCCTCCCACCCCCAAAGCAAACCTTAACAACATGCACGCAACCCAATACTAGTAAAAAAGCATCATTTTGCAGCGCCTATGACATTTGGCGTTTTGGCCGGACCGACGACATCAACTCGTGAAGAGCCTGCCCATGAGTCTTTTTCGCGATTTGTCTCCAATCCGATTTTCGTCCAAAAAGAGGCCTGTCCCAAAAAGAGGCGAAATAGGCGCATGTGGGGATGACGACTCTTTGGCTGAGTGGCGTTAAACAAGGCGCTCCCGAAGCCCCATTATATAGATGTGTGGAGGCAGCGCCAAGGTTCGCCCGTGCCTCGACAGATGTCGGCTAATCCCGACGCGGACTGCAGGCCTGCAGGGCCTGATACCCCGGCACAGCCTGCGGCGTGCAAAATTAGAGAATGGGGATCAATGGGTTGATGCAGTACGCATGTACGTAAGGCGCGTAGTCCCCAATTAGTTCACGGGCGGCTCACTGAAGACAGCACCCGTGATCTATAATGATGTACTCGGGTGCAGTGACGCCACTTGGTAGGTTGCCCTGGTTCGAAAAGCACGGCTACATGTGATGGAGGCTATAACAGAGCCTCTTAATACTGTGCCTGTTATTAGCTTGTATTGATATGTTAGATGGGAGAGCCTAGAGCCCACGTGAAAAAGGAGGATGCAGCTTGGATGGTGTGCTGAGGCTGCAATACCACCTCATTCTGAGACTAATCTGTCTTCCCCTTCAAAAACTGATAGATGTTGGGGTGGCTTACCTGACCGTTCACAGATCTGCGAAGGTCTCAGGGACGCCTCCTTGATTCCACAGGAGGCGCGAAAGAGGTAAAGAAAGAGAAACTTTGCTGCAAAAGAGGAAAAAAGGGGAACGGCCCATGTACGCAAATTGTTCTTTGACGAAGATACGTGACTCTCTGACTCGTCGATCGATGGTGGTTTGAGGAGCATTTCACAGGGCCTCACTCGATGCCGCAATGTGTTTTGAAGGAAGCTGCAGTGTATTCTGGGAATTTCCACCTCATTATTGGCTGTCATATACCCCTGTCAGACGGGCACCTTGAATGTCATTTACGCTAAAGGCCTTTAGGATTTTCAAATGACATTTAAGTCGTGTCGTGTCAGACGGGCAACTCAAATGTCATTTAGGTGATGTCTATCACGATAGCGGTCTGTTGTTAACCCGGCAAACTAGTGTTCATTTTATTGTTTACTAAGTAAATAAAATGTAATGAATTCTTAGAACATAGAATTCAAACACGGTGATAAAAACTAAGGACACGTTCTGACGGAGACAAGGTGTTTTGCGGCAACTATGACACGACGTCACCAATCCCAAGTAATCCGTAGCCGTAGCCGTTCCGCCGCTTGGCTCGTCTGCTTTCGGAAATCCGTGCATCTCGCTCGCCGTTGTTCCTCGCGCTCTTTCGTTCTTCGCCGGATTCGTATACCCCGTTGACGTTTACGTCTGCGATTGATTCAAGCGAAGACCGTGACCCTGTAGCGATGGAGCCTGCTGACGACAATGATCGTAGTGCGATGGATCCGGAACTGCCGGAACGTCGGATCGCGTTCCTGACGCGCAACTGAGACCGCGAGTATATTAAACAAATATATCGCAAAAGGTGTGCGAGATATACGCGTTATAAGCATTTTTTTCTAAAAAGAATTGCTACAAGCATTGTTTTCAACTGTATTTACATTATTTACAATGTTTTATTTCAATTCGCGGAACTTGCGCTGACCGCTGTTGACGAGACTACACATTTACGAGCCGTAAATGAGTTTGGGAGAACTCAGTTGAGCTCGAATGTCATTTAAGTCAAATGTCATTTAAGTTCCCGTGTGACACTGCCTAAATGACATTTACACTGAATGTCATTCGGGGTAAATGTCATTCGAGATGCCCGTCTGACAGGGGTAATAATAGAGTGTTTTGGAAACATTCCTAACATTCTGGGGTGTGCAGAAAACAGCGGCAACATGTAGTTCTAAGACAGTCGCCCTTCTGTCGCAGACGCATGATCCATGGTACTTACTCTCTTTAAGTTTGTATGCACAATTTTGCCTCATTACGCATTCAATTTCAGTTACACACTTATCTCCCTATTTTTATTCGACACAATAACTGTGCGCGTCGGCTTTTTGCGTAAATTAAATTCAAAAACGTTACGATGTTGGGTTCATGCCAACAACAAAAGTTGCACATCACAAGTACGAACATAGCATTACAGATATGGAATCATTGCAGACAAAGAAAACAAATAAATGCAAATGGCTTGGTTGGAAGTTGAAGCCGTCAAAGGATCGATAGCTTTGTCTGCATCTGCTTGTGAGAGTACTCGAAGAGTCAAACATGTCACAATGTTGAGGGTGCGAGGCTGCTGGCGTAATTTGCAGCACAGTTAGTAAACCCGAGGGCTTGGAGATAGAGACAGGGGACTGAGACATTGCTGTGTCATTCTGTGTTTTAGTCTCTTGTCTCTATCCCCAGTCTCGGGTTTTAGCAACTATGCTTAAGTCAAGTGTAGCCGTGAGCTTTTGTGCAAACTGCTGAAAGTCAGCATTGATGGTCCCTATCGTAAACAACAAAATATATCACAACGTTTCTGCTCCGAGCCCTCCGCATTCTCTCATGTACTCGAAATGGGCTCCCGCAATGGGAGGCTATGTTTAAGCAAACCCAACGTTTTGGGCCTTGCTTCTTTGTATCTCTTGTCGCCAAACCGCGGAATATGGAACGCTATCGCGGAAAGTTTCTCCAACGACGTACCACACACGATTCTCCGAAGCCCAACGCTTAAAGGGGTACTCCGCCGATTTCTGCATGGTCGCCCGATGTGCTTGAAATTTTGCTAAACTCGCCAAACATACATCGCCAAAATAGTATCCCAAAGAGTCAGTCAAGATGATTTTTTTTCACGAAGTTATTGAATTTGCAGTTTTGGTCCTCACCGCGTTTTTCAAACTGAAAGTCTCTACTGGCAACAACGAAAAAGTGACGTCAGTGGAAGAGCAGGATCACTCTTTGGACTGTAGAATTTGTTCCCAGCTGATTCGAAGCAGTTTCATGGTGTCAAATGTGAATGCTTTGAAAGCTCGCCTCCAGTCCCTCGCGCTCAGCACGGAACAAATGATCGGCATATTCTATTTTTTAGACTGCTCGCTGACTCGGCTGAAGCCCGCCCTCCCACTGACAGTCACGGCACTGAAAAGTGCGGGCATATGTGAATGTGTTGAGTTTTTGCACCATTTTCATTTGTCGATTTCGCAATAACGATATGAATTTCGCGATACTAAATAGCATACCGGAAAGGGTAAAGGCCGGGGTGCTCAGAAAATATAGTTAGCTGAGAAGTCAAAAATCGGCGAGTACCCCTTTAAGGGCACGTCCATACATCGTGCAGCCTGTTTTGTTCGGGCGAAAATGATCGTCACCAGCGGCTTTCCATAAATCCTCGACGTCCCCCACCCCGCAATCCCAAAGGACATATGATAACGCTGATCTGTATAATTCTTTCCACCTCCCTCATTAGCATACTCCCAGTTTTTCGTTTTGTTTTTTGCTACTTGAGCTTAGTTTGAAGGCGATTCCCGTGATTATACTCCAACTTCGAAATCGATTACACTCCGATAACTACCATCGGGCAGTTGAGCGGGCAAAGTAGCTGGTAACAATGGCATGACGTCACGAAGCCTCCCTCCCGTTTGGGGCGCTACCCCACGGCCTTGCAACCAATCAGACGGCTTCGTTGTTTAGGTTTAGTCCGCAAATTTGAATCGGGCACCATCGCTGTCGAATCTAGTCAATTACACTTGCTCTGCCGGGCCCTGTCCCCATGCGGGACCGGGGGTGATTCTGTTGGGGAACAGAGGCAACGCAGGAAGTAGGGCAGCGCAGGCACCGAAACGAGTCGGGACTAACGTCCCGTCCCGTTTCGGTGCCGACATGTGCGCGCCACGTAATGCCGGCTCGCTGGCTCTTCCTTATTTGCCTTTGTCCGCGCTCACCGCTCAGCGTTGGCGACTAGTTGCGCACGTCCTTGGTGCATTCGCCCGTGTGTCGGATTAGAAGCGCCTTTTGCGAGTGAAGGTTATGGTGGCGGTGCGATGCAAAGAATGGGGAACGAGAATGAAGGCGAAAGAGCCGCCAATCCCCATCTAGTACGCCTAAGGAGGACATTGGTTGTAATGCGAGTTTTTGTACAAGATGGTTAGAAAGGTGGAACATAATGCAACACTTCGCTCTTTCAAGCATAAACGAAGTAGACGTTCTCAGAAACGTACACCCACCAATGTTGAGCCTTTGAAGACCGAAGTATACCGCAGAGACGGTTTAGAGACGAGACTAATCGACTAGAAATTTGACAAACCTCAAATCTCGAAAACATTAAAGCCTAAGAGACAGGATTGAGACAGAAGAAGATGTTTCCGCAGGCAGAAGCGTACATAAAAATGATATCCTATATGCCTGTACATATTTAGTACAGTGAAGTTATTACGTTATTTTTATTTTCGTAATAACGGAGGAAAATAAAATAGGTCATTTTCTGCCCCATTAGACCGAGAATGCTACTCGTACAGTTTATAATAAACTTCGTTAATTCACTTCACGGCTACAGAGCTGCTATAAAGACCAAGAAACGCGCAAAGAGCCCCGTCAGGAAGAGGATCGTCTGCCTGCGCTTCGCCGCTAAAATTTGTTAAAATGGCTCTGCTTCGGACGAGACCGGTGCCAACTCGGATAAAAAAAAAAAAAAGAAGGCTGTATGAGTGCTTTCTCTTTATGAGGTCCCCACTGACATTGATTTGAGAAAATGTGTGGCTTGCTGCGATCCGACGATGGCAGCTAGACACCTAATCTGGCGCACCTGCACGCATGCTGTTTTGCTTCTTCCGAAATGGCGGGAAAGTCAAATATAAAATAAGGAAATCAGAGCGCCAGAATTCCCCTCATGGCCACATGTGCTTTTTCCAATGCGCGGAGTTGGTTTCGGCGCTTGTGCACCGCCCGCGTATTCGGAGCAGCAGCGGAGCAGCCAGGACAGATTGATGGATACATGGCATCCACCCATCTATTCATCCAAACTGACCCTGTTTCAGCGCGTGGCGCGCCTAGCGTTAAAATACTGCGCTTCCGACGACGGCGCCGCCCGTTGGATTCCCCACTCTTTTGACAGGCACTGAATGTATAGAGGAGGCACTGCGGCCACATCGATTATCTATGAAGATTTGCTGGATCGCTGGTCGCCCCCTCCGCAAATGCGACCACCAGCCGGCCATTTTACGTCAGCCGCTCTGCGCCGTCAAGCCTGTGGCAGTTACCATGGTTGCCATCTGGAGATCACGTAACAGACGCAAAGGTCACGTGACCGCAGCCTCGGCAACGGTTCAGCAATTGACGTAAGATGGCCGACCGCGTGGCCTGCAATCGCGCAATGAAGGCTCGGAAGCGAGGATGCACGATCCAGCAAACTGTCATAGAGACCAGTGGGTAGAACTTACATCTAAACTCGGAAGTACCTAAAACATTCGCTCTAGTGAAATACAGTTCCAGGGTCACCGCATAGATGACGCCAGCATGCCAGTGTGTTTGTTCGTCATAATACATTTTATGAAGTTTAGACACACACGGTGCTAATGAGTCGCAAGTGTGTGAACGGGTCTTTAGAACAATTTACTATGTCCCAGCGTCCATGGTGCTCGATGTATGTGGCAGGGCTCTTTGCGCGGTGCTTGGTCTTTATAGCAGCCGTGTGTTGTGAAGTGAATTAACAAATTGTGTTATGAGATGTACGAGTAGAATTATCCGCTAATGGGGCAGAAAATGTCTTATTTTATTTTTCTCTGTTAGTATGAAAATAAAAATAACATCATACCTTCACCTAGTAGATATAAACAGGTGTATATGATGACATTTTTATGTACGCTTCTGCCTGCCGTAAAATGTGCTCTATTTTGTTTTATATCCTGTTTTCGAAAGTCTCACGAAGCGAATAGGTTAACAGCACGTCATTATCCTCATATCCGCCAGTTACATTTATACATTAGTACATTGATGAAATGAGTAACGAGGAAATACAATTAGCGTCATTAAAACTAAGCGGTAAAACAACCAAAGCAAAATAAAGGCCCTATTTCATCCTTCGCTCACTCATTATAACAACGTGCCATTTGCAGCTCAGTACGAGCCACAGCCAATAACCCAGAAACTAAAAGTCCGAGTGCATGATCTGCACTCAGTTTTGTATGCGTTCTCGAAATACGTTACTCGTTACTTGCAAATAAAAGTAACGCATTAATGTTACCGATAAAAAAGAACGCACGTTACTTTTGCGTTACTTTTTAGTTATGAATTACGACGTTTTACTGTTTTTACGTGACAGGTATGTTCTATATTTCAAGAAACATTGTCCATGGACAAATTGAACATAATTACTTCATCTTTTTTACGGTTTCACCTAACACAAGAAAAAGGTGCACTTAAAAGGCATGGCTTGGCACCTAGAAACACAAAGAAACTTCAAGTGTCACATTTTAAGTCTCAGGAAGAAAAAGTAAAGAGTAACGCAACTCCGTTACCCTTTACTCGACATAAGTAACGTAAGTACTTTACCCGCTCTTTGTTTTGAAAAAGTAACGAGTGCTATACACGTTACAAAATGTTACGCGTTACCGGTAACGCCGTTTCTTGTAATGCGTTACCGCCAACACTGCCTGCACTAAGTCACGGACAATGATTTGTGCCGGATGGTCGAAGACGGCAAACAGGGAGGAAATGAAAGTCAAAGAAGGGAACCCAGTCCTTGTGCACGAATGGGAGTGGTGAAGAGAGCAAAGGGAAAGAGATCGCAGTGCGCTGGAGGAGGGGGGCGGACGCGGGGAATCATCAAGCCCGCAACGTCGACTTTGAGCGAACGTGTCGCTCAGGCACCGCAGCTGATGAAAGTGGCTCCAGTAGCCGATGATTGGAAGCGGAACCCGAAGATGACTTCGTAGGCAACTGGGGGATGGTGGGTCCGCGCTGTGTCCATACAGTACCTAACTCGGAACCCCGATGTGATAAAGCGACGGGAAACCGAAATGAAGGGACAAAAGAACCGCGCAACGCGGCGGGGAGACCAATGAAGCTCGTCTGACGATCGTCCAAGTCGGCTCCGAAGCCCGAAAACGAATCGCGTGATAGAACGCTGATGAACTTGCCTTCGACTTTCTTGCGGCAGTCTTGCAGTTTCACTCTTTTTTTATTTTTTTATTCTTCATTGCATGTCTGTAGAAAAGTAAAGAGAGGAAAAGGGGGAATTTCACTGATTGAAAAAAAGTCATTTTTTTTTAGAACATATTTTAGGAAGGCATACACAGTCAACAACAATAGTTTCTTTGAACTGACTCGGGTATGGAACCTCCCGAGGCGGGAACAAAGGTCAACACGTGGGAAACACGCTTTGCGATGGTCTTTTCTGAAAGTGTCGGATAAAGGATTTCATCTGGTTTCCTTCAGCCGCCGACAAGGTAATGTTCTGGCACAGTGAGCGAAAATGCTAGTTTGTTTTGTCTTCTTATAAGTAATGAAAAACGAGCAAACAAATAATTAATGTTCCTTACAAATGTTGCTGTCCTCTTTTATGTCAGAACTGACTTCTTGTTAGAAACAAGTCATTGACTCGATTGATGTTTTTTATATATAAATTATAAAAGAAAATAAAGTAGGTATTGGCGACTCGAAAGAGTAACTCGCCACTCCATTATAATTAAAAAAAAAAGATGTCCCGCAAGTGATGAAAAATCATGTGTGCTAACCAATATAGTATACAGATTACTACCTCACTACAAAAGCAAACGCTGTTTCTGTAACAATCGTAACACAAGTCTCACAAAGTATTTATATTACATGCAGTCGTTTTTGGAAACGAACAAATGCCTTCGATCTTTTTGAATTTGTTAAATTTCTGAAACTTTTCGACAAAACGCCAAAGTGTACGTAACAGCGCATGACGATTCAACTTTATCGTCGCGCTCACTACCTGACACCACGAGGAGATTACCATACAAAGGTGATAGATCTTCAATAAACTTCAACGTACTGTTATTTAAAAACACATATTCATGTTTA